>JARGYF010000168.1:0-149056 GCA_029203975.1 Mycena vitilis
CGAGCATGCATGAGATGACGACGGGACTTGTAGATAATAAGTGATTGCGCCTTCGCGGGTGTAGGTGTGCGCGCGCATGCGGCAGTCGTCGTCCAGCCGGTCGGGGTTCGCATTATGAGGGCAATGCGGGAGGACGTCGAGGGGTAGATTTCGAAAGCCGGACGGTTCCTTGAATATCTCGTACTTGGATGTGATGCTGGAGGGGCTGGGAATCAAAAGAGGTGTTAGCGAAATGCAGGGGCGGCTAAGCGGGGAGGAATATTGGAAAGGACGTACTAGGTCAAACGGCTCAGCTCCGTGTCGCCCTTGCGCATGGTGAGGAGATAGCCTTGCGTGTTGGCCTCAGCGTAAGCACGCTGATAGGACTGCATCAGGTGGCGAGGCGGATCCCGATCCTCGATGGCGGGGGTGCGAGAAGGCTGGTGCAGATCGTGGACGGGGAGTGGCCCGCCGTTGATAACGTTGTCCAGCCAGGTTTTGTTGAGCGTGACGGCGGCGCGCGCTTTTGCCTGAGCAGCGGTCGGGCGATACGAATAGAGATACATGGAATGGAGGAGGGGGAACGAGAGGGAGAGTAAGAAGGCGCAAACGGACTTGAAGTGAGTGGAGGGCTTCATTTTTATTCGTTTGCGGGAGAACTGAACGCGTCCGCGGTGTTCACAGGACTGGGCGGACGCGGAGAACTCCAGGTTTACATTGAGTAGGTACAGGACGCGTCGAACGTGCTCAGACGCGTCGCGCGCGATGGGTTCCAGAAGAGTGGCGTGTTGGTGCCCTGAGCCGTTGATAGGTGGACTGTCAAGCCTCTCGCGACGAGGAAGGCCGCGGTGGCGACAGGAGCTCGGAATGAAAAACGAGGCCGAGAGAGAGAGCGGGAGATGAAGGGGGCGAGGCGAGTTGGAGACAGGTGCGGGTAAGAGAAGAAGATGTGACCTTGTCGTGACAACATCAACAAATCACTGACCGGGCTGATGGGTCCGAGCCGAGCTCGGCAACGGCCCAGGCCCAAGCTGTGCTTCCAGACCGCGGACAGGCCCGGGCCGACGCGGTCCGCCCATATTACGTACCCATCAGCTTTCCGAGAACCCTTTTCTAATTCTGACAGTTTACAAATAGAAGTTCTGTCGGGCATAATCGTCTACGGACTCTAATTTCAACCCGCATCGCACGTAGAACTACTACACATGTAGTCGTACAGAGGTTCTGCGTTCTCGCTGATTATTGGGCGGGAACAATTTGGCTGGCGCGCCCGGAATCAAGAACTTGAACTTGACACGAATATGGTTCATTTTCGAAGGACTATATCCGGACGCGTCTGTATGTAATGCACGTGATCGTGTTTCAAAGTCCGACCGACACTGATTATCATCAATTGCGACTTCCAAGTCATTCTCTTTCGTACCTCCACCCTGGTAGACTCTGCGTCGCCATCCATCCCGCTTGACTTTGCGTCGGCGTTGTGCTTGACTTTGCGTCGGCCCTTCTTACGCTTGGATGCTTGGCTCTTGGATCCCTGCTTGGATCCGTGACGCGCTTGGTCCCTCTCACCCGTCACAAGCAATGTCCGCGCTTTGACGCGTCGCCTTTATAGGTGGGCCCCTCCGTGTGTTTTACAGTCATTCCTCCCTCCTCCCTCACTCATTCACCACAACTTTTCCATGGCAGAACTCTTCATCGGACAGCCCAGTGGCGACACCGAGGCAATGTACCGGGAAATCATTGCGGGGCCCAATGTGGACGACTATCTTCACATACAGTGTCCAAATGGCTTTCCCCACCGATTTCTGGTGGACCTCGGCGATGCCAACCCAATTCACGCCGGCTCTATCCAGCTGGTTTGCGACGGTTACCAATATGGGTACCTTTTGCTCGACTATGTGCCCCCGAAGAGGTGCGATACCCAGCAGGGTCCTCTGCTGTCAGTGGAGGATTGGCGGCGCTTCGTCAAGCTCAGAGATGAATTTCGCCCGCTAAACAACAAGCTGCACCACCTTTGGGACCTCGTCATGAAGACCCGGGATGCTCTGGCCGCTATTTCCGGCGAGCAGTTCCCTCCCTTGCCTCCAAAAATGGCGGAATTAACATGTACGCCTTCCACTTGCAAAACCCTTGCTCTGCTAATCCCTTTTGCAGCTGAACTCGTCAACGACGTTGCGGATGCTCTAGAGAGCTTGGCGCCCTACCATGTACCTCGGGAGCCTAACGTTTTGAACTATCTCGGTAAGTATTCGCTTCATCTCGTGCCGCGCCTTGCTAATCTACATCAGTGAAAGGAAAGGGAAAAGAGTCAGCCTGGCCCGGTAAGCCCCGCGTATCGATTATAGTTGTCTTAATAATTGACTGGCAAAAAAAAACAGTTCGGTCTATGTCGCCCTTGTTTGAAGAGGACGACTCAAAGTACAACGAGGATGGTGAGTAAACTCATTGATCCTGTATGCATAACATAAGTTTATTTCGCCCAGGTCTTGTTCCGGATGTGGACACACTCGAAACCGTGCACCCCGCTGGCAGTATGTCACTTCTGCGGTGCAATTTGACCGTCACTAATATTATTTGCAGGCAAACTTTTGCATCTCGTCATCCACTACGCACAGTATACGCTTCCATTACACATTCGTTGCTGGACGGCAGACCCAACTTCGTTCATCGTCGCAGCGTACGATTTCCCTGGTATCGGCCCGGCCTCCGAACTGCTTGTCTACCGTGTCGCCGACGAACAGTTTTGCCCCGCCACAGACCCGCTCAACGTGGCTGGCGACATCGTAGTTTGTCGTCGCTTCGACGTGCCTGAGACGGGTTGTGCCTGGCTCAAACGCTGGACGCAGCGAGCTCGCGATCAGGCCGCTGCAGCTCCCGTGCCAGCTGGCCTTCAACACAGGCAGATTGGCGCGACTGCTGCAGAAGCGAGCGAGCCGGAGAAGAAACGCAGGATGGTGCCGCATTCTGTGGGCGGGACACCCGAGGCGGCAGGACCCAGCAAACGAAGGAGAATGGACGAGGACGAGGAGGTTGCGCCGGCCCCCATCGCGTTATCCAAACTAGACAAGCTGAGGGCGCTTGACGAGAAAATCAAGACGCACGGATTTCCGGATCAGGCGCCGCTCTCCCTTGCCAGCTCTGACTTCGAGTCAGAGGTTGATATATTCTCCCTCCCACCCTCTGACGACGTGGTCTCGTCAGACGTAGAAGTACTGTAGGTAGCGCTCACAAATCATCTTACGGATTAGAACCTTGTTACGAATTTAATGTTGATCGGGATGATACTATGAATCCAACTTTTTGAAACCCCCTATTGAACAACTCCTATGCTAATCGAGGTTCCCCATGAACCGGGGAAGTTGAGGCTAGTGCGACTAATCACGTTGAATAAATCAATCCTTGTTGAATATAACACATGTATCCATTGCTACCTCCATCCCTATACCAGTCGGGCGTACATCTCATCCGACCACAATGCAGACCGCCTTGGAGCTGGCGTACAATATCTGCCGACCCTATCCTCCCCCACCTCGCCTCTTAAATCCTCCCAGTGATGGGTACTCATATCAGTGAGCTGTTCATGCGCGTACATCGCTGGGTTGAGTTGAGTCAAGTAGAATGCGGTACAACGAAACTCACCATCATAATATTCCAGCTGATTGGTGAAAGAGAGCGAAAAGGGAAAGGGCTTGAGAACGTGGGGAGGGAGTGCCTCTACCGCAGCGTCGCCTTCCAGGGTCCGTTTGGTTTCGCGCACTTGTAAAAATTACAACGGTTGAAACAGGACACGCAGAGATACAAGACGTACATTTTGTGTCAAAATCCCTATCATCGAAGTCGGTTCGTGTTTCGCCCTCTTCGTAGGGATTGTCGATAGTGAATTCCAACGGCTTGGCAAAAAAAGCCGCCAACTTCAAGGCGTCACCACCGCATTCACGGGCCAGTGAATTGGCACTGGCCGCGTGCGACGCCATTCGCTTGAAATGTTGGTCCAGTCCGTCGTTCGCATCGTGACCATTAAAACTATGTTCGAAATCCTCCTCGAATGCCTGCGCTAGATTTACCAGTGAGCATAAAGGGTGAACATCGGAGATGAACCGTTACCAGCTACAAAATATCTCAACATATCCGGATGATTACAGTCTTCGATCTTTCCTGCACACCCGTGTTGTCAGTTTACTCTGAATATGACCTGTGAAATTATACTCACCCGCAACTTCTCTCAGAAGTAACATCTCTGCGATGCGTGGATTTATCCGATCGAACCATCGGGCGTTCTCAGCGTCAGGGATAAATTTGCCATATGCGTCCTCGTAAATGGAGCCTATATGAAGGTTCAGCGCCCAGAATACAAAAAAGCAAGTGAGCGGGACTTACACTCTCGATGATACTCCACCATTTGGTCGTAACTCGCCTCATACCTGGCTCTTTCATTTTTTAGGCAGGCGCTCGTCCGTTTGGCTTCCTCTGAGGCACCAAATGAACAAGGGTAAACGTGAGAGATGCGCGTGCTCACCGTATTGGGTTCTCAATCCGCAAACTATTTGGTTATGCCGGGCTCTTGCCGTTTCAATTCTTTTCACTGTGGGCCACCTATAACTTGGATATTGTCCCCTGATCTCGCTATACGGTTCGGTTATACGCGGCAGAACAAGGGGGAACGCGCGGCGCGGACGAGAAGGAGCCATATTGAATGGGGGATTCCACTCGGTATTTATCAAGGACAAGAGGGTCAGAGCGCGGTGCTTATTGTTTCATTGTTTCGCTCAGGTCGTACAATTAAAACGGTGATTTGTATTGAGGCATGCGGTACACGAGCTTCAGAAACAAAAATTGAGTAGCGTGTCGATATCCTTCCAATCCTTGATATGCTCGTAGGTGATCAGAATTGCATCGCCCGTCCTGCGCACCCGCACCGGCGTATCCCAAGTACATGCATGCCAACCCCGAGCCTCGCCTATGCCCTCCATATAAACAGCGATTGCGCCAGTCCCTTGTTCGAAACCCGCTGCCGCGAGGGCCACTTTGTGATCAGACAGGCGAACCCGCATGTCTTCGCGAGGGTAAAGGGTCACTTGAGCGGCGGGCGCACCGTCCTGCGGAACAGACCATGAGCGTGCGCAGGGAGATGTGTGTGAGGAAGTTGACCTTTATCCAGACGAGGCCCAACATTGGTTTATCAAAGTCTAGGTACCGATCCTTGGGGAAGTTAGACCGACGCCGGATGAGATTTGCTTCAGTGTTAGGCAGAACGCCGTTAAATCTGGACGGGTGTATATCTTGATTGGGCATGGAGTGAGAAGATCTGGCGCCTGTGGATCATAAAGCATCAACGCCTTATATAGAAGAGAAATTCGCTGGGTAAATCGGTGTAGGTGAACCGGACATCTATTGTTTCCAATGGGCGTTGACCCTCAGCTTTGGCCGCCCGAAAAAGGGCTTTGACCGTCGAGATTTGCGCAATTATCCGGAAATTGGAGGCCGACGTATCGTCAAGCCAGATGCCGACGTAAACGTCAAGCGGCCTTGATGGTGAAGTCCGAGGGGAGTGGGCGGGAGGTCGATGGTGGAACTTGGAAGGAAAGTGCTCGGGTCCACGTGATGGAGATTGATCGATTGATCGATCAACGTGTCAGCTCAGCAATCTCTTTTGTTTCCGCTACTTACATGCAAGAACTGGCTTGACGTTTCCGTCGGTCGTCGCCTGAGCCTGACGATTCCGTCTGCCCCCAGCATTGCTTGACGATTCCGTCGGCATCCACAACAAGAAATACAGAAATCCCACGCGACTGTGGCAGCAGTCTTGCACATCTCCTCCAAATGACGGATTATCTCAAAAACAGGAACCTCGCCGGTACGTCTATCCCGATGCGCTGCTGTTTGTCGCTGAAATGACTGCTCCAGTGAAATTGGGGCCTTTCGATGGCCTGGTCGCTGCTATCGTCAAATTCAAGGACATCGATTATCTCGTCACTACCCACCTCAACTACATCCCCGAGCTACCACTGACTCTCGAGCACGACGTCTTCCTGCGGCAAGATCTGCGCTACGGGCCCGACGATTATACGCAGTGGCCTCAACAATACAATCACACTTTCTGTCACTTGGCCAATATCCGCACCAAGGACGCCGCCAAATCATATATGAACATTATGTGGTGGGACCCGGTACCTGAGGATTTCTGCAGCAAGGCAGACGGTCGCACAATCACCCAGGAGCTTGGGCGCTTGGCAGAAGCGCGTCTTCGAGCGCTTTCGAGGGCAGTTTATGAACTGCTTCTCGACTATAGATCCTATGTGGCCGATGTCGCCGAGAAGACCTTGCCCGCCCCTCTCAAGCCGTTGATGACTTCCCTGGTCGCGGCTATGGAACGCTTGCAGGCTCTTCCCAATACGTACGAACGCACCGTTTTGGCCGTGAGGAACGTGCAACGCACATTCCTCGAAATCGACGCCATCCTCGAGTATATGCGCATGTACAAACCGTACATGGAAGACCCCTTGTCCAAAGCAACGCGTCCTGCTGCCCTGATCGGTGCTTACACAACCGACTCTGGCGTCGCACAGCAGTTGCATCGCGCCGATATCCCGTACTGGTACATCCGTCCAGCTAGCCTTTTCCGCGACGAAAACATTCTGGAACTCGTTCACCCTCGCCCCCCTACACGTCTCGAGCTCAGGGCGCATCCCGATCACACGACACTGTGTCGCAGCACCAACAACACGGCTAAGAAGATCGCAGCGATCCACGATTGCTCCCGAAGCGTGCGGTGGTACAATGATCCCTTTGCGATCGAAAATCCGCTGGAAGAGGGCGAGGTTGCGGACACGCGCACCCATCCAGCTGAGTACACTGTTGCCAGCAGCAGCTCCGCTAGCATGCAGGCATGCGGCAGCGCCAGCCGCCCGGTACAGAACGTGCGCGCCGACAGGTCGTCTGGTGGTGGACCAACTCGAACAGAAGGAGCTCGACACCAGCGATATTCTCCATGTAAGCCATGGCCCACTTCTCCGTCTCACTATCACTAATTTTTCCTCAGACAAACCAGACCCGCGCGGTGTGCCCCACGCTCCCGCCCAGTCCAGCGGGCGCAATAAGTTCGAAGTGCTGGACCGCCCTGAAATGCCGACCGCCATCCAATGCTGGAAATACGCGTTGTCAAAAGTCAACACATCTTCGCCCCCGCATAAGAAAGACAGCTACTACGTACTCCCAGAGCCCGCTATCCTTGTTAGCGCCGAGGCCGTTGGCAAACGACAGCGCCGTCTTCACCATTTCTTGATGCTCCGCGATGCTCTTCTCTATCGCTTCGGGAATTACACGGGTCGCGAAATTCTCATGTCTTCCCAGGAATGGCGGGACATCATGGATGGAAAAGTCGACACTCAGGGCCGCGCCCACTCCAAGCTGCGGGAACGCACAGCTGAAATTCACCGCATCTTGAAGCCGGCGATGCAGGCATGCAATGTCGATTATTATCGCGACTTCCCTGCTAAGGACGACATCCCGCTGATCACCACCAACCGCGCGAAGGAGATCCTCTGGGAGATCAGCGAAATCAACTTTCGCTTCGAGTTTGTGGCTCTGGACCATCGTGAATCGGAGCTCTTCCGCCCTGAGGCATGCCTCGCTTGTTTCCCCGATGGTGGTATAGTCGGCTTTCCGCTCACCGCGAGCAAGCTAGGTTTCGCCGCCGAGGCGTTGATCGACAGGCACCCGTACACTCTCCGTTTGGCGACGTTGATGTTGGACTGGAAAAATTGGAAGCTGCCTGCCGTGATCCGATATGCACCGACCGTTACCAGCTGGTCCAAAGAGCAGATGGAGACGTTGGAATCCGAGGTCGCGTTGCACTATACTCAATGCTTCTTCCAGTCTTTTGGCCGCGCCTGCGTGATTCCGATGCGCCTGGAGCATGTATAATTACTGTACGCATACCCTTTGAATATCACTTGGTAACCCACAGAATGAGTTGTCGCGTAATGTAAATATCTAATAAATGTACGCGCATGTAATGTCCAAATGCAATTTGAGTCGTTCTCTCGAGCCGATTGAATATCTTGTAAACTGGAGAAGTCGCGTCAAAATAATGATTGCGACGCGTCAGGATCACGTGCTGGGAATCAGATCTCGGCTGTCAAATCACACCTCAATCCACGCAACGACTTCAAGACCTGGGACCGCGCTGACTGTGCGTCGCGCACCTGCACGCATTGATTTGCACTTAACCACGCACCACCACCACGGGAACCAGAGGGCTGACTTTGCGTCGCCAGGCAAAAACCGGAGGCTCGCGGATTGACTATGCGTCGTCAATGTATTGCTCTTCCTCCTCTTCCTCCTCTGCTAAAGATCTGAATCTGATCACAGTAAAAAAGATCGATCAACGACGCTCTTGTTCTACGCCAACGAATTTCGATCACCTGTCAAGACCGCTCTTGTTCTGCGCCCTAATGGCGCAAGATCTTCGCTTCGGCAGAGAACAATAGCATCTCAGGCTGCAGCTTATATTGCAGCATCGCAAACGTGAAAACCCCAGTTACTTGGAGAAGCACTATCATATGGATTCCAATACTTGTAAGGAGACTCTTTTGTTTTGAGTTCTACTAACGAAACGAAACGATACAGGTCGCGATATCGTTCTGTATCAGTCTCCTGGCGCTCTATCGGGCTCGACAATGGATCTGACTTCCCAGGCTGGTGCGTTGCTCATTTGCTCCATCAATTTGCGATATTGAATCTCTTGCTAGATGTTGTGGGATGTACGTCGACGTCCAAATGATTTGACGAATTGGCTAACAGTTGCTGGTAGTGGATCGAGTGCAACAGTTTCGTGACCGTACGCTGCGCAAACGTGCGCTCGAGGAGGTAGAGATGCGAGTATGCCAATATGAGCGTGCTGCCACTTGGTTCGCTCTGACTCGGCCAGGTGCGTTGCTTATTTGACTTTGTCGCTGTTCGTCGCTGAATTTCTCGGTGGAAAAGACTTATCTCTCGGGGAGAAAACCGAGGCTATGTGGCCCACTGGCTACCATAAGGCTCCGGCCCTGCCGTCAGCCCGAGTTCGTACGTCCATTTTTGCTTTCTTTCTTTGAAACCAAAGGATGGACTGACAATGTCAGGTCGTGTTTTCTACGATGTCCATTTGGCTGTCCTACTCTCACGCGCAGCTCAAGTTGCTCGTTGGAATCATGCTACCCGCCGCGCCCGTCCGCACTTCACTCGTTGAATAATCAGACGCTGACGAGATATTACAGAGGAGGCTTGGCTCGACTACGGTTGGCCGTTGCAAGCGTCAACGAGAGAACTACCAATGGGGGAACGCGCAGAAGATTTGTGGCGGGGTGAACCGTTTGCGTTCGCCGCGTTCAACCTGCGGCTCAATAGAGGTCATATTCGATAGAGATGTATTGGTAGATATACACGAATGTTGAAGTAAATTATGATCTCGTCATCCCTTCTTTTATTCAGAACGTGCGTGAAGTCAGAAGCCTTAGCCTAGCAGGAAGCTTTCTTTTCGCGTCCTTGTCGCGTAATTTCTGCGGTGGCGGGGATTGCCGAAAACCGATCACGTCGGACACGTGAGGGCGACCCTTATTGTCTTCCGTCTTTGTCTTCCGTCTTTGTCTTGCTACATGTACCTTGTCTTGCTACCGACAACACCCCACCCACCTTCGTGCCCACCAGCTTGACGTTTCCGTCGGCGCCGTCCATCTCGCTTGACACTCACGTCGGCGACCGTTTTGGCTTGACGATTCCGTCGGCTAGCTTGACTAGGAGGATTGTCCCTCAGGTCAGAGGCGAGCACGGTATGAGCGCCCATCTTTCCTGCGGCATCGAGACTCAATCAAGCCAGGTACAAACCATGCCTCCTCGCCGGCCCCAGGCTGAAGAGGATGGGGAGGACAACCAGCCGAGACCGACGCGCAGGAAACGGGCTCGCGGGGAGGACATTGAATCCGCGCCATCAGCCAGTTCGCAGACCGGATCGGGGCCTTCAGCCAAGTCGCGCCGCACGGCAGAGAGACCACCCGATCCCAAACGTCGGCGCGCGCGTGGGGAGGACGACGGCGAGGACGCGTCGCCACTCCGCGCTGTGGGCACCGCGCCGGCAGCGCGTCAGCGCGGGCGCGGCCAAGAGGACGGCGAGGACGCGCCGCCACCCCGCGTGTCCGTGCTAACCGGTCAAACTGCTCCGTGTGCGACCACCACGGACCAGGTGGAGACCGGCGCAGACTCGAGCGCAAACCAAGAAGAACCGAAAGAGTTTTTTGGTCCTTGGGAGCCCAAGCAACGTACGAGACCTCAGGTAACGTTTACGAGTTCATTTGGTCTTACACGTCGCTGACATGACTTATCAGGGCGCTTCTGTGGCAATAAATGCGGCCAGGCCGTACTTCCGAGGTGCGCAGCGACGCATTCTTGCGAGCTTTGCACACCCGGACATTGGGCGCCCCTGTCGCCGCTGCAATGCGCCAGCTAGCGAAACAATTTACCGCTGCCGGGAATGTTTCAAGGGCCCTCTCTGCTGTGCGAAATGCATAGTAGAGATTCACCATTACACCCCGTTCCATCGCATCGAAGAGTGGATCGGCACCCACTTTGTCCCTTCCTCGTTAAGCGAGAGAGGGTTGATAATCTATACCTGTCCGAAGTCGGATGGAACACGATGCAAGGATGTGAATGAGACGTCGGTACAACAGCGGGAGATGGTTTTGGGTGACGATAACGGATTCCATACCATCCGAATTGAGTATTGCAGCTGCACCGCCGGCATTGGGGAGAAAGTGGCCGACCATTGGGACCAGTTAATGGGCGTCCACCTATTTCCAGCCAGCTTCGCCACGCCGAAGACCGTTTTCACGTATACATTAATGAAGCGATTCCACATTCATTGCCTGACTTCCAAGAAGTCTCCGTACGACTTCGTTAAAGCTCTTTACAAACTCACCAATAATGCGTTCTCCCATTCCGTGAAGGTACAGTATTCCCACATGTACGCGTCGGAGCAGTGCTGATATAAAATCTCAGGATCGCTACCGCGAGTTTCAGTTTGCGTATCGCTTGTGGCGAGACTTCGCTTTGGAACGACGAACAGGGAATGCACACAACATCAGCCCACTGGTACCGAACCGTCGAGCGGGCTCCCGGACGGTGCGATGCCCGTGCTGCCCCGAGGTTGGGTTCAATATGACTGCCGAGCAGATGGACGCCACACCAGATTCAGAAAAGTGAGGCGCGCGGACATCGTCGGTGTATTGGTAACTGATATAGCGTTCTAGGCACAAAGTGACCTTGTACTTGTCGGGCGATGGAAATTTCAAGATGCAGAGGAAGAACAAGCGGGATGACCCGGATGATGTGGCGCTCAACGCGGGTCGAGGGTATTTTGTGGAGACAGAGGAATACAAGCGTTATACGGCCGTAGCGAAGCCGTCCGAAGAGGTAAGTCGATATCGCTACGGTATTGGACTCTACTAATGAACTTAGCTCAGCACGTGTTCGCATTTACGAGCGGCCCGCATGCAGAATATCGGGAAATTCAAGAATGCAGTGATCAGCGGGGTGGTCGCGATCCAATGCGCGCGACATGGGTTCTATCTTCCTCAGGGGATGGTTGACTTGAAGAAAGGCGAATCGTAAGCGTCTTCCGGGGAACTAGTGATCAGCGTACTGACCACCCAATCAGGTTTGCGTTGACAGATTATGCGTTTACTCATAGTCTCAGCGAGGCGGCGCGTATCCGATTCGTCATGTTCACCTACGACATATGGTGCCAATACTCTATCAATATTCTGCCCCGATGGACAGAGTATTTTCCGTCCATGACATGGATGCTTGAGAGGATCCGCGGCGCTATCCCCAAGATGCACATCCACGGTCACGTCGAGCTTTGCCAGCTGCTTTGGAACCTTAACTGGCTCGCCTACTCGGCTTTCACAGTGGGCGAGATGATCGAGACGGGCTGGGCAGAGCATAACTTGACGGCGGGGAGCACCAAAGAGATGAATGACGGAAACCGACACGACTCTGTGGACGATACGAGTGGCAGCTGGAATTGGGACAAGTTGGTTGGAATAGGTACGCCGTTTTCATGAGCGTTCCTTTGCCACCCATCAGTATGACACTGACCATATCCTTCTGGCAGCAAAAGCGCTTCAGCGCTTGTATCGGGTCGCGAAGGCAGAACTTCGTACTCGGGCGGCTAATTTCGAGGCTTTGACGGCAACTCATGGGCCGGAGCTAATCGCGGAATGGGAGGACGTTGACGTGACCCAGAAAGTTGTGGGGAAGGGCAAGGAGAAGAAATTGACCAGTGTCTTCAAGGCAAATTTCAAGAAAGGTGAGTGATCAGCGAGCTTTCGCTATGTCTAATGTTCAAACCTGCAAATTTCAAGGCCCACCAACGCATGCCGCAGCGTACGCTAAACTCCTTCAGGAAGAGGTGGATGCCATGGCCGCCGCTGCTGCCGCCGAGGAGGTGCATGCCCGGACTGTCGCGACCGACACGCAAGATGCGGGTCCTTCTGCGCCGACTGCGGCAGCCTCTGCAAGTTTGAACAAGAAATCAGGAGACTCGACCTTGATAACCAGCGCCTTGCTCGTCGAAAGGGATCAGTGCGTGAATTTAGTTTATCTGGAATCGTTTCTAACGTTCAGCAGGCACCACGTTCGGCGAATGATCATACAACACGCAGCAGAAGATCTCGTCGACGCGGGGCGGCGACGACTGCACAAGTCAATCACAAATATCAGATCGCGTCTCGTTGCCCGTGCACCAGCGCTCGAATCGCACATTTCGGACGTCGATCCGGAAAAGCCAGAGAAGGAAAGACTGTTCCTACCGTCCTACTTCACCGCCCAGACTCGTAATGAGTTGAATGTGCAAGCCCTGGCGCAGGTTGAGTATGAATTGCGCCAAGGGCAAGCTTTCGACGCACTCACTGATGTGCGCACGGCGATCAGGACATTGAACTGGAATCTACAACTGAAGAAGGAAGGGATTCATGGCGTGGGGGCCAATACGAAGGCTCAAAACTTTCTCAAAACACTGAGCAACGACATTCAGCTCGCGGCCGATGTGTATCGCCGTGCGCGAGCAGCGCTGGTGATGCTGGGGATGGCCGAGGACGATGCCACACTGAGACCGTTGTTGAAAAAAGATCTTTTTGGCAAGAGCGGCAAGCTGGTAGCCATGGGAGATTCCAAGAAGCACGACTCGTGGGTCTGGACTACGGGCCGGGCTGCGGATATGTCTGAGTCGGACGAGAAGGAGTGGGAAGCGGAACGTACGTGGATGTTCCATCGATCCAACAAGGTGGCTAACAGCTCGTGCAGTGGCTAAAGTGAAATGGTATCGTGACCGTGCGCTGCGCGACCGTGCCATTGAGGAGATAGAGCTGTTGGATTGCGAATTCGAGCGTGCTGTCGCTTCGTTCGCAAAAAACAGCTCGATCTGGGAAACCCTTGCGAGCGGCGACGAGGAAGCGGGGGGGAAGGCGTACGCGTACAAGCAGGCTGCTATGTACAAAAAGATGGGGGTTGAGTGTCAGAACGCCTACGACGCTCTACCTCAATTAGTGGAAAAGGATCGCATCGCCGCTGAAGCAAAAGAGAAGAAGGATCGGGAGGTAGCAGAGAGACAAGCGGCGGAGTACCAGAGCAGAACTGGGACCACTGACGAGTTCTCGGTGCGTTTACAGTCCTCCCCAAGGGCGACTGCCTAATGGATTTCTTACAGGCTTATTATGAGACGATCGAAATTTGATCGTAATCTTAACCGACTTGTAGTAATCCCCAACCGTTGATAATAATCCTGGTACTTCTACCTGCGCGATAATCCTCTCCCGCGACATCTAAGCCTGGCGGACTTGTCCTCGGCTTTAATCCTCGCTCGCCAATTTTAATCCCGCGACTTCCATTGATAATCCTTGATCACCACTAGTCATAATCCTCGCTCTATAATCCTCGCTCCTTCGTGCTTACCGCGCGGATAATCCTCACTCGCTGTTGTAATCCTGACTCTGATGATAATCCTTCTATAATCCTATCTACTATCGTCGCGTACATTGTAATCCCGGTGTGTTATTTGAATATAATCCTGGCTTAATCCTGGGTGCTATTAAGCTCTATAGAAGGTGTTACCATTAGCACTGGAGGCTTAAGCCTGCTTAGTGCTATTAGCACTGAGGCTTAAGCCCCATCACTGATATCACTGGATCCATTCCACAAACCGAGC
Organism: Mycena vitilis; assembly: GCA_029203975.1. NCBI lineage: Eukaryota > Fungi > Basidiomycota > Agaricomycetes > Agaricales > Mycenaceae > Mycena > Mycena vitilis. The sequence continues at coordinate 14,219 of JARGYF010000168.1, forward strand.
ATATATGCCAGCGTAGGGTCTTGTATGTAATGCCCAGTCCAATGGAGGTTGCTCATAGTCTGGGGATTCACTCTGGTAAGGAAGAATTAATCACACGTCAATGAGAGAGTGGAACACGTACAGATCGGGGAGGAAGTCGTTGGGGAGGTAGCCTGTGGCCAGGATGATCTGGAAAGGAGGTCTTAGACGTATGTTCTGACTCGCACATGTCAGATGAATGCCTTACCTCGTCTATTCCCTCGATGGCTGACCTGGAACATACGGAGTCAGGCCTCAATAGGTAGGATTGGCTCAAAAGAAAGTCTCACTGACCCGTTAATGAGCCAGATTTTACCGTCCTTGATACCGGCGTCATGCTTATTAAGGGGTTCGAAGTATGCTATCTTCGGGACGACTTCTGCCTCCTTAGGGAAACCGAGAAGTAGGTCGAGCCCGTACCCGTCGCGATATTGATTTGGCTACTGATATGAGCGACTCTGTTCAATGCGATGGCTTAGACAAAACGTACCCGAACACTCGCGAGCAGTCGATGGGTGAAGGGAGCGATGGTCCGAGCAATGTCTGTAGCGGACAGGGAGGCGCCGACGACGAGAACCGTCTGTATCTCAATCAGCGGAGTGGCTCGCGGTTGAAACAGTTGCATACGTGCCTTCCCGATGTAACGCTCAGGGTGGCGGAACGACTGCGAGTGATATATGCTATAACGTCCTTCCTCCGTCGCATTGCTCCAGTCACCGATGCCTTTGATGAGGGGGACGTAAGCTTCGGTGAAATGCCCGGTAGCGACAACCACGGCATCGAACTCTTCGGTCCAGAAGACCTCTTTGAGCCGGTCAGATTCAGACAGCCGTTCCAACCTGCGGAGGTTGAGCTTCCACGTTGACTTTTCGTTGCACTTTTGGATTGCTTCGACTCGAGTGGAATAGGAAGTGACTGAGCCGGATGACGGCGAAGCTGATGGCTGGTCGTTTACATTGAGTCCGTGGAGAGAAGCATACGCGCGGACGTGTCGCTGGAGGTCACGGACAGGAACAGACCACGGCTGTAAGGCAGCCAAGCTTTAGATCGAGGAAGATACCACTAACTATAGGTTCATACTTACCATCCCTGCAGGATAGTCAATGCCAGGGAGTTTCATGAAGGACTGGATGTCAGAAGTCAGTGGGTTCAAGGCAGACAATCGCCGCATACCGCCGGGGCGTTACTGTGCAGGTCCGACCACACAGGGCGAGGCTGCCAGTGCTCCTTCCATCGGTAATCCAGGCTCATCCCATCGTCTCCTTCCTCATAGTAATTTGTCGCAGGGAGATTGTCGAGTTGAGCTTCAAGTTCAGGTACTTGGATTCTGTCAGTGCTGGAAAGAAAATCAGATTTACGCAGGAATAAAGGGTTTGACCGTACGGGTATGCTTCTCTAACTGGTGTTTCTTCCGTGTAAAACCAGTTGCCGCCGGGAGAGGGGGCACGCTCGAAGAGACGAACATTGAGGTTCGCATCCATCAGATGAGCTGCGGCCTGTAGGCCAGCAGGCCCGGCACCAATGACTGCAACACGAGTAATGGGACGCGCGAATGTCGTCCATGGCGAGTCGTCGTCCATCCGGGAGTTGAAAGTTGTCTGCTGGCTGAGAGCGGGGATAATTGCGGCCACCAAAAGTATCGAGCGTGCATTGATCAAGGCCCATCTTTGCGGGAGGATGGAGGGCAGAAATGACGTGGCACTCGGACCACCCAATCCTTCGTCGCTTTATACACCACAAATTCGGCCGCAGAAATGAAGCCGCTAAGCAAAATGAAGCTACGCTTGCGCGCCATTCAGTCACCGAGACCAGATAGTCCCTTCCACTGCATGCATGACTGTCCCGGTTAGCTCCGCGGCGCGATAAGAGAGAACCCCGAGGTGACGTGCAAAGCATTAGCCAGAGAGAAGGGAGCCTGAGGGAGTTTCCTTGGGGAACCCATTCCTGTTTCGGGGCAGCCTCCGAACGGATGGGTTTGGGTAGCACGACGAGAATCCCGTTAACAGGGAAATGGACTCGGACTCCGTGAAACAACCGTGAAACAGAATCTTTGTAATCGGAACCAGAGTTCAGCGGGGCTTGAATCGGCGTATTCCTAGATGATGGCATATGTGCGTCTGAGCTGTAGACTAAGGTAGCCAAGTGCCAGTCAGTATCCAATTGGGGGAAAGAAGCGGAACAATCCTTTGGATCAGATAGCCCCTAGCGCTAGGCCTGATCAGCCCGGAATCTGCCGTTCTTATCGCTTTTGATTTCAATTCGTCCAGACCTCCGTTGTATTCGTTTTCGTTTCCCTGTCTCGGTAACCCAGACGTTCTGAGAGCTTGCCGCACCGCCGGACCGGAATTGATCCGCGCCACGCGGATCACCGGAACGTCTGGGTAACCGAGACAGTACGCTTCCGGGTAAACTAAACGGAAACGGAAACAAACGATCAGGCCCATCAGGGCCATGCTAATCTTCTCTGTATCAGAGCGTATTCGGAGCCCCCAAAACTTTTCTGAGATCAGTCCTCAGATTTAGCCGAGTGCGGTGACTGATGTGACTGAGGGTAGCGAACCTGGTCCTCAATGTGCATTGCCTGCCCGAAAAACTTTGCAATGGCCAGACAATATATGTTGGGGCTAAATCGAAGGTAGCTGCTCGAAAGAACGGGACGAAACGAGGGAGTACTTATTTTCCTCGTCGATTTTCATGCACGTTGCCGGCGTGCCGTTCCCGTTTTGGATATCACACTTTTCTGAAATCAGCCATCACTTTTTTGACAGATCGAGTGGTTTTGCAGGCTCCGAATACGCTCTATCGTTCCAATTTTTCGTATGACGCCCCGAAGGGGTCAAACGATCAAAAAACCGTTTAAACCGTTTTTAAACGGTTGTTTTTGACTTGCATATTAACGGTCTCTATCCCTTCGGTTGCACTTACCAGTAATACAGGTATCATTCCTGGAGGTCCAGAAGCAGAGTTGGCAATTCTCGTGGCCAGAATCAACAAGGTGGAAATGACCGAGCGCGCCCTCACACCGCCATCACCCACGGAGATACTTCCAAATACGGAAGCCTCCCCGTTCGAACCGGTCAGGGAGTCGGGGCAACCACTGCAGCTTTTGAACACATCAAACTGCCTGCAATACTCTATTGGACTTCAAAATGCCGCAGAGACCAGTGAAGGGCAAACGGCAGGGTTGACTTTATAACAACCCGTTTAACCGTATACAAACTGTTTATCTACTGTTTACAGGGGTCCGTAAATTAAACGAAAATATATACGGTTTTAACCGTTTAAAAGCGGAAATGGTTGGAGCCTTATTTGTAAGTGTAACATTGACAATTTGAGAGGTATCCATCGCCAGATCTGTATAGCTCTACATGTCGAAAAGCCGGAGATCGGGAGGAGGAGGAGGAGGATGTATTACTGCCGGGGTATCGCCAATGGCAGCCGGCTGGCATTTGCGTCATTCCCTAATCCCAACTTGATTCGAATCCCAAGCTCAGCTTTAAAGAAAGGTCCAGCGCAAACAACATGTCCATGGCCTGATTGATATACATATACAAATGAGCGTGCGAGACAACCATGTCCCGTCGTAGGACCTATGCCATACTTCCATGTTCCCCTGACCATTGCCCTTTCGCCGACTCCGACCTGTCGTCCCGATCCATATCGGTCATGGTAATCACATTCTTCACAACAGTGACGACCATGTCGGGTCTGTCTGCGGGCCGGAAGCCTGTGCCGTCGTGGCGCGGGGTCCCTGACGATTGGATGCGGTGGCCGGAGACATCTTCGCGGACGTGTTCTGGAAACGTCGGATTGAGTCAGTAGGGAATGGGATGGACAAAGACAGGAGATGGAGCAAACCAGAAAGGTTGAGGATGAACCGTCCGCTGAATATCATGGTAGCGGCGTATCCGAGAGTGGTCCTGGTGAACCAATCCAGTCAGTTCAATGCTGTAACACAACGCAAGGGAGACAGGGACTCACGCCGATGGCTGCAGCACCGCGTCGTTGCTCTGGAAGAAGATGATGTTCACCGCATTCATGGCTGCAAAGTACCGTCAGGTTCCGTGCAACGACACAAAATAGGATACTCACCAGTCAGCGCGATGAAGTACATCAGTCCGTCATGCAACATCATCCTCGTAAGCTGGCTGAATCTACATTGAACACATCCAGCTCATATCAGGGATCGGCGCGGAGGATAAATGGACCTTGCTTACGACGTGCGGCTAGAGCTGGAGAATTTCCAGAGATAGACGGATGTAATGATCATCGTCACGATGTCGAACACGCTGCGTTGTCAAACGAGTTGAGTAGATGATGTATGTATTCTAACGGTGTGGACTTACAGCGCGCCGACGTTGAAGAGCGATGCGATCTTGATACCGGGCATGTTGCCAGACGTGCAGCTGGAGTAACGATGTTAGGTTTACTTGACGGCTTCAGGTATCGCTCTTACTTGAACTAAGAGGCAATGGAATGGCGTCAGGAGATGTCGTGGGCTGGGATGAGGACGGGGGATGGGGCACATACATTGGTCTGGAAAGCTGGGGGCGGTTATTGGTTAGTACAGACCTCATGTAGCAATCAGGCGAGGAGACTAACACACTCGTTTCCAGAATACCGAGATCAGCTCCGGCTGCGAAGCGCGAAGGGTGAGATTCTGGGCGGCCAGGAGGATGGGTGGACTGACCACTGCGCAGAGAACGAACAGGGCGACAAGAATGCGCAGGACGACTGGTGACTTGCGGGATACGGCGTACGTTCTGGTTGTAAACGTAAGTCGTCATTGAAGAAAGGCACGGCTGGAAAGCCACACACCGAATCGCTAGGATCCCTTGGGAGACGGTATACAGAGCAACTGTACAATATTCAGGTGAACGCCTGAATTTGAGGGATACGACGGCAACGCACGTTTGAAGATCGGTGCGAGCCAGTAGAAGCGATGGCATGCTTCCTTGCTGAAGCCATGGTAGAAAAACCCTGTGTTCCCAATGATAATTGCGATGAGCCCTAGGTATCGAACCAGAATGAACAGAATGCAGGCGGCGCTGGGAGATCAATCAGTAATGATAACAGGAGAACGACGAAACCACACACGATAGCTTTGAAAGCCCCTTCTGTCTTGAGTAGAGGCGATACTCAGCGGGCAGCGTCTGCAAATAACTGGGGGCGGGGTCGTGTCAGACAAAGACCAGCTGTGCGAGAGAACACAAACTGCTCACTCGAAGAATGCGATCCCGTACGCAGCGACGCGGAGGTATTCAGCGATTTGCTGGCTGGTAGGCATTGGCGAAACGCTGGGTCGTCGCTCAGCGCACCCCGAGCCATGCAACGTATTTAAGAGATTGGTCTTCTCCACCGTTTGAAATTGTGCCGGACAGCGCCACGCTTGAGACCCCTGTGTTCTGGCGACGATTGTTGATTAATTTTCGCGAATGGCGCAGTGCCTGGGAGATCCCGATCGAACGAAACAGATGCGACCTCGAGTTGTTCTAGGCATACTCCTATTGCTTCGATTGCGCTATTCGTATAGATAATTGGACCTGTGGGTGGTTTTGGTTGAGCTGACCTGTGGCGCGCCGTGTTGGCCCTGTCACTGTGGCCTGTGCACCCCGAACATAACTTGCTTACCGCATGATTGGTGCAAATCCAAAGGTCGATCGATCCTCCCCCTCGGGTGGAAGACGGTGTTTGGGCAAGACATGGTCGATTTATCATTCTATTGGCATCCGATCTTGTAGGGGGTATAAAGGAGGAGGAGGAGGAGGAGGATGTATAACTGCCGGGGTCCCAATAAGGAACAACATCAGCCATTTGACATATAACTTGCGCCTTTTTTGACCTTTTGGGCTTGTGACAAGTTCACAAGGCCAAAAGTGAAAAACACCCCCTCTGAAATCACATTTCATGCCCAGATCAACACCTGAAAAATATTTTTTTTTCGAAGAAATTGACCTTGTTGAGATTTAGACATAGCTTTGTGAACTTGTGGCTTGTCGACCTTTTTGGACCTTTTTCGGCCTTTTTCGGCCTTGTACAAGGTCACAAGCTAATTGTCAAAAGTCTGATGAAGCAGGCACTATACCTACGTACAACGCGTCTAATTTGTACGCTATAGTCATTCTACTGTCCAGCCGGTTCGGGAGCCTAACTACTTGGAAGCAATAGACATCTCACGGCATAAACTTCGTAGACGGGGAGGGCGCTCAATGATCCAGATTCCTAAACACCACAGGGAAGAAGCGGGGGGTCATCTGGAATAGCTCCAAAACCAAGAAGATGTACTTCGCAAAAATATTGACGGCCTTCCTCGAAGACACGAGCTTCAGCATGAAGTCGTAGTTCGGGACGGTCGTGTACAACGAGCGAGAGCTTGCGTCGCAGCCGGCGAGGACTTTCAGAAAGTCCGTCCTCAGATCCACGAGCTGAGCATCCGCCACGCAGTCAAATAATGCGTGTACTTCATCTTCCACCCTCGCACGGCAGAATCTGCACAGTCTCAGATTGCGTGGCACTGCATCCCTGTATCTCGCGGGGTATCGCAGGCGCTCCACACTGAGATTATGGTCCCCGAGGAGAAGGCCGGTCATGGCCTTGCGATGCGACGGAACGGCCACCATTACCAAATAGTGGCGGAGGCGCCGGGTGACGAGAGACATAGAGTCCGTCTCCCCGGGCTCAAGTCGGTTGCGCAGCATGTGGGTTTTGACCAGGGTATCGACATCGTGTTGTAGGTCGGCGTCCATGATCTTGACCATCTTCTCTTTGATGCTTTTCACCGCATCCAGCGAGAGAAGATCATCCATCGTAACGTCAATGGCAGTTGGCAGCCGAGCGAGCATAATGACGATGTCAGAAGCCCACCCCGATTTGCCCTCTCGTAGGAGCGCCATAGAGTCGAGGAGGGCGTCGTGTACGACACGGCCGTCATCAGTACCCAGCAAATATTCCAAGCGCCCGAGCGCGAGCAGCAGTCGTCTGATACGCAGCGGCATCATACCGGTTTCTGTGAACAGAACAGCGAGCATGGAGTGGGAGTTCAGACCCAGAAGACGCCGCAGGAAGTCGTGCTGGACGTCCAAGTGTTCCTTGAGCAGCTTCCCATCAGTGTCCAGGGACAGTTCGCACCCCGACGTGAGGTAGCAGTCGACTCTGGCCTTGAAGATCTGTAGCGCTTCGCGCACCGGCAGTGAGCCAATTATATGCTTCAGACCAAAGATTGCGCTGCTAGTCCCACGAGCTTTTGACGCTTTGATTTTGTAATGTTTTGCGAAGACGTTCGCGTGGACGGAGGTAAACCACACGCCGACATACTTGTAGTCAGGGACCAGCTCGACGACCAAGTTACCGATACGAAGCGTCGGGATAACGGCAGGCAATGGACCCTCTATCATCCACTTGGACTTGCTGCCGCTCACGAACATACGCTTGTTCGTCCCATGCATGTAGAACATCGTCACCTTCGCTTGGAGCGTGGCAAACATCGTTGACATGATGAGATTGTCATCCGCCTGCTCAGCCTGACAAACCGGCCGGCCGTTCAAGTGTATGTCGTCTTTGTGGGGCGGAAGTCGATAGTCCGCGAAGAAGATATTCCAGAGCGTCGGAGAGGCGGAGTCCCCCGTCAGCAGCCCAATGAGCGAGCGGAATGGGAGGGAGTGCTCGTCTCCGAATCTCACCGCGTACCTCATCCGCGCGTATATCATGCGGATCAAGTCGAAGAGCGGCCCTGATACTCCTGCGCTGTACATGTCGGACCATAACCGTCCGATGTCCGTGTACGGGAACGCGTTTGTCATGTCGCCAAAGAATATGTAGAGGGTTTTCCTTTCCGCCCGAGCGCGTTGAATTGCGCAGAGCAGAATGAACGAGTTGTCGTCGGTCCTGCGATTCGGGCGAAACCCGTTTTGGGAGTCGGGGATAATGTGGTTGGCATCGGTCCACTCGCGTAGGCGCTCGTCCAGGGTCATTGTCATGATCTGAAGGAGCCCGCACTCCATCCCGACTAGACGGTAGCTTTCCGGGTCGTCCACTGCCTTTCCCTGTTTCAAAATTCCCACCAGGATAATAACCAGCCAGTTCTGGGGAGCGTCGAGCTGATCAATGCACGCGTGGAACAACGTTACCAGTGCTTCGTTCGGGATGGTCATGATTTTCGCGTATGTCATTTCGTCTATGCCCGTTGCGCACCGGTTTGACTTTTTACGCAGCTTCTTCTTGATTCGTTGCATGTCTTCAACCGTGATCCTGCGTGAGAAGAAACCTTGGGGGGTACGGTCCTGCGTACGCCTAGGTATGGAAGCAGCGAGGGCCGAGACTATCCGGTGGAGGTCCTCGTCGAAGTACTCTGGAATCTCAGGTGGAGGGTTTAGTCTAGCCTTGAACGAGTCGTGGAGTTGTTCGATCGTTACGCGAGGTTTGAACGGCCTAGCGTCTGTCCACTCCCGTACGAGTTTCCAGAACGGCTTACTCGATTTGCCGGTGCACGCGAGCAATTTCATGAGGTTGGCGTGCATTATCTCCCGCTCCCTGTGAAGCGAGCTCAGCCGTTATGACACTTTCCGGTATGTCTGGATTTTACCGTCTGCGTCCGCGATGCCCGACATCTGGGTCGATCACGTCGTCTACGTCGATTTCCGGCAGCGGAACATCTTTGGTCGCAGAGATCTCAGCCAGGGAGGTAAACACCTTTGCGACCTCCGTTAGGTTTGTCGCGTTGTGGTCCAGCTCCGCCTTATCTGCTTGGTCGTATGCAAAGGTTGTTGAGAATTGCGACAGAAGCGCTGACTTGGCGGCTTCCTTTGCCGCCCTTAGCGAGGTGTTTGCCGTCTTTGACGATACAAACCTGAACTCCATGGGTGCGCTCCTTCGCGCTATCCACGCCACGGCATCGCGGAGCTCGTCTCCGTTAGCGCATGACCATCCCCGCGTCTCGTTGTCCCCCGCCCAGTAGCAGAACGAACGAATCACATACTCAGAGCCCATGTATACTACCAGAGATCTCTCCGGCAGGTAGTCCCGCGCTGCGCACAGGACGGCCAGAATGGCGGCTCGTGCCTCCGTGCCTGATTCGAGCGTGAACGTCTTGTTCCATTTCGAATCAGTTCCGCGCCACAGCGCGAACGCCCCCTTCCCTTTCCTGCACGATGTTCCAATGTAGACTGGGATTGGCTCCGAGATTTTCACGACCGGCCCGTACAATCGAGCCGTGGCCTCCTCCGAGCTCACACAGGCTTCCAGGGTGGCTTTGAGGAGCAAGTCGAGCGGACCAATTGACATTTTCTTCGTAAAACACAAGGAATCCATTGAGACACAAACTGCATTTGAAGGCTTTCGCGAGCGCTTATCGTGGTTCAGGGCGGGAGGGTGCATGGCCGCGGCGGAAGTCCCCACGCAGTCCGGAATCGAACTGCCGGAACTGATAAGCGGGACGGGCGGTTGAAACTACGAGTTTTCTCCAAGAGCAAGCAGGATCGCATGAGCTGGCTAGGAACACGGCAAGGGAAAAAACGAGCGACATTTTAACGGCCGTGATGTGGGGCCGATATTTTGAAGTCAAGAATGGTGCGCCACTAGGGACCTGCATTGATGGGTGAGCCGTTGGATATAAGTGCGTGATCCAGCTCCGACCAGGCTTCCAGCTCGCCTGCAAACATGCAAAGGTAGTTGGATCTTGGTGACGGAATCAATGCGCACACCAGCCTTGCACCAGTTGTGCACCAGCCTCCACCAGCGCACTGGCATGAGCGAAAACAAAGGCCAAAGAGTCTGAAGAGCTAATGCCGAGGCAAGCCCAATGGCACCGGTGACTTGAAGAAGGGTCCGAGTCGCGTTGAGCGTTTGAACGCCGTTGAGGGAAAAAAAACTTGAGAGGGCATTTACGTTGGTCGATAAACACGACGCTGCCAAATAACGCCCATCATCCCAACTTGCTCCCAACCAACTCGCAACATCCTCGAATGAGTCACCCAAGGGCCGTCGCTTCTGTTCATAAGGGGCGAACGTATATCATGTACCGCCCTGGCGTATTCGACCCGTCGACCCGCAAAAATTCGGACACGCGAGCGGCGAAGCGAACCACCATACAGGGAGTTCCTACTCCCACTCAGAGTCTCTGGGCCGTGTTACGAAGACCAATCTGGCCGGAAATCCTCCATGAACCACTGTCTTCGCAGAGAGATCCAAATATTCGAGAATTGAGGTCCGTTACTAGTGATCATCGTTCAACAGGATACTTATCCAGCCACCCATAGCCCCTTCGACGGCCCTTGCTCTTGATCGCCGTCAGGATTGCATTTTTTTGCGACTTCTGCGCAAATGCAAGACGCCGACTAATTATCCTGTGTGGAGTCTGAGTCGATTGTTACGCCCCTGCTGCGCGGCACTTTCGCAAGGTTGTGCCTTGGCGGATGTGCCCACGAGCTGCTACAATAGTCTCCCAGCGAATCAGTAAAGAAATGAATTCTTAGGATCTCTCTCGTGCGTCGGAGCCTTTGGCTTTTTTTTACGCTACCACTGATTCACGCCGTCGCAGGGAGTGGGCGCCCGCATGTGCCTTTTAATAATCTCCAAATTCACATCGTTGAGGAGTCAGTACGTATCCTCGATCCGCCCATGGGATGTCGCTGACTATGAATACAGCCTACATCCTTACCGCGACACATAGGCTGTGAGGCCCCGTATCTATGGCCCGCTAGTCGTCGTCCTCGTTGACGCCGCTTCTCGCTCTTCATCGGATCTTTGGGTGGTCCCATCTTCCGTCTCAGGGCGAGGGATAACCAAGACGGTCGTCTGCATCATTACCTCCGCTCTCCGCCAAGTGCATGAATGCCCGTGCGCCCTTCCTCCGCGGCTTCGGCTCATTACCCTCGAAAGCAAGATCCGAATGCAGTCTCACCTTGCCTGCGTACAATCCCCTGCCGGACCTCGACTCAGGCTGCACGACGCCGTCGTCCTCAGTGCCCGCGTACTGAAGCGCGATGCTTCTCCGCCCTGTTAATCCCTCCACCTTCATCTCCAGGACTCTTTCCCGGCCTGACTGGGCGCCTTGTGCATGCGCGGAGTCTTCGCTTCTCGTGGGACGACGACTACCCGGGACTCTTTGCGGTTCTAGACGCATGGTGCCATCCCCACGGTGCCCACCTGGATACCTCTTTAGCGTCGACGTCCTTGTCAGTTGTATCGATATCGACACAGAGGACGAAAGCGGCCTCCCATGGACGCGGGACTGGATGCACATGCGGCCCTCGCGCCGCCCATTGCCGTCCCGGATATGACACTTTCCCGCCTGACTGTCCTACCCTCCGGCTGCGCATGTGGCCTTGCAGCGTACGCAGGGACGAGCACACATAGCCTCGCCGCGTCTTCGATTCCACCTTCACATCCACATCCACCACGCCCGCCCATCCGTACGCCCTTCGCATCGACGTCAGCACGTGTCTTGGCGCCTGCGGGCGCTTTCTCTACTGCATTGGCGTCCCGGATATGACGCTTCCTCACCCGCCCATTCCTACCCTCGATATCGCGCTCCAGCTGTGCTTGACGCCTCATGCAGCTCTGAAGGGACAAGTGCTCGCGGCGTCGCCGCCTCTTCGGTTTCACATCCACCACATTCACGCTGCTTGTTGCGTGCGTCAGCTTGTGCATGCTCTACGGAAATCGCGCTGTCGCGAGGCGGATCGCGGCGGGGTGTAGTCACTTCTGCGAGGAGGAATCCGGTCCGCGCCGTCGGCGAGAGGCTGTATGCCGCTGGTGTCGCCCACAGGGAAGCGTCGCCTGCCAGCGGGAGGTAGACGGGCACGGGAATGGGTGTCCCTGGGCGGCTCGCAGCGGTTCCGGTCATGAGCCGCGGGGTATTTTTTGCTTGTTCCTCGCCATCGGATGCCCAAGGTGCTGGGTCATTTTGAAGTACGCCATGACCTAGGCGAGCTGCAGAAGGTATGTGCCCCTTCTGCCCTTTCCATTCCCTCCCCTCCTTCCCCTCTGTCGCCTCCATCCCTGTCCTCCATTCCTCCCATTTTCTCGCGCCTCCACGCCTTCGTGCCCTCCCTCCCTCCCTCGTTGTCATATGTATTTCCGACGCTAATCCAAGCCATAGATCTTGCGCCCTTCCCATACTCCTGTGGTGCCCTTGCCCTCCGACGCCCTTATTGCTCTACCGATGTCCACATCCACCCTGCGAACGCCGATACGGCGGTGATCACGGTTCCCGCATGGTCTGGTCGCGCTTTGCCCCGTCGCAGGCCTGCCAGTCCCCGATGGACAGCACGCCCAAACGGGTATCCTCCTCATAGCGACCGGGCTGTGGACGTGCATGGTCATTGACCGCAAAGCTCCTCGTCCCGCCAGTGCGCCACGAAGGCGTGTAAGCGGAGGGGGAATCAAAACAACCACCGCCGGCGGCTCCAGGAACATTATGCGCCATGAATTTCCGAAGGGCGATCTGACTCAGAGCCCTTGCACCAACTGCTGTCTATCGCAAAACTCTGCCTTTGCTTCATCTATCTTCGATTGAGGTACGTCACCGGTGCTTCTCGTTCAACGGAATACTGACTATCTCTGAACGTATCCAGCCGCATCCAGCTCCAAGCAACGCCCTTACTGTCCCGCGCGCCCGACAATACTGCCATTCTGACGCATCTTCAAGACGCTGCCTACCCATCCTGTGTCGACTGTCTCGAGACTGCGTCCCTGCTGAGCGCGACCGTCGCAGGGTTGCGTCAGCGCCTCAGCGGACGTGCATACGAGCTACTCGGATACTCTGTGATCGGATCGGTAAAGAAATGACTCCCAGCCCCAAATCCCCTTTTTGTACGTCGCAGCATTTTGCTTTTTCGTCGCTCCCACTCACGCCCCGCAGGGAGCGGGCGCCGCATCTTCACATTGTTGTGGAGTTGGTACGTATCCTTGATCCCGCCTTCGCATGTCGCTGACCGTGGACATAGACTGCATCCCTACCCGCGCGCCACATAAGCTTTGAGCCCCCGTATCTGCGACCTACCACAATTGTTCCCGTCGTTGACGCAGGCCACTGCCTTTTCGCTTCCGATCTTTCCCCCTCCTCCTATCCGTACCTCCTGGCCGACGCCGGTGTCTCGAGGCTTGCGGTGTCTGCTGCATCGATGCATAACCGCGGGGAGGTGGGGCTAGGGGCTGGATGCAGACCTTGACCTCAAGCGGCTCATTGGCGTTCCGGATATGACGCTTCCCGCCCAACGATTCCGATTCCAATTCCAATTCCCACCCATCACGCTCCAGCTGTGTGCCTGACGCCTTATGCTCCGTCCGCGTACGAAACGGGCGAGTACGCAAGGCTTCGATTCCGCATCCACATCCACAGTGCCCGCCTCGTGGGGTCCGTACCTCTCAGCCGTCGACGTCAGCGGGGGCTTTTATTCTGTCGTTATAGACGCGTCTGAAGAATGTGCGCTTTTGGGAGCAGGGCACGGGGACCCAGTCCGCTCCGTCATAGCGAGAGCGCCTGTGCCGCCCTTGTACCGCTCACAGGGAAGCAGCGGGGGTCGCTTGCCGGCTGGGACGCAGATGGGGTTGGCTTGTCTTCAAGTACGCCACGCGAAAGGTATGTGTCTTCTCCCTCCCCTCCTCGTCCCATCGTGTCCACCCACCTCCGTTCACCACCGTCACGCCACCGCACAGCTTATCGACACTAATCCTAGTCATAGATCCCGCGCTCCTGATACTCCTGGCGCCCTTGTCCCTCCGACGCCCCACCTTCGCATTGCTCCACCGCTGCGCTGTACCCTTCCACCCTCCACCCTGCGAAGCGGGAAGGACGGGGTCGCTTCGGAAGGACGGGGTCGCTTTGCCGCCGCTGCACCCCAGACTTTGACCGACAGCTCGGGGTACCGTCGACGCGTCGACGTGTGACGGACAGCGTCCATGTCATCCACCGCCTCCGCGTCGATATGGATGGGCGGCCGGCCGCGCGAACGCATGTATCGAGAGATAGAAACGCCCATGGGCTGAGCAGCGCGCGATGGACTCTACTGCATGAGGCGGAAGACCGCCAGCGCGGACATTCAGTGTTGTGTGCGTGGGCAATACAAGTCGACTGTTCAATGCAACGGCACTTCTGCTTGCGGATCGACGCTTTGTGGCCGCTGGTAGGCTGCCCGCCCGGGACGCCCATCGCTGCGATGTGTACTCACTCCCGGCGTCGCACTCGTGAACGGACAGCTCATCGCAATCACCCAATCTCTAAACTCAAGATGTCCATCTTTGCCTCCAGCAGGTCTCCGCGGGATCCTCGACACGGTGTCGTGAAACGCGATGCTCCTCCTCCTCCTCGCTTCCTCCCTCCGCCCCTTGCTCGCCTGCCCGGTGGTCGTGAATTGGGTCGGACGCCGTGTACATCGTCACTCCAGTCCGCAATGCCGGACGCAGGTTGTGAATTCGGTCGGATACACATCCCTTTCGGCGGTCTTCCCCTCCCTCACCGCGGCGCACAATGCATCAACCGCGCATTCCTCGTCCCTCCTCGAGGATTCGTGCGCCGTGTGCGTCCCAATGGGGATAATGATATGGGCTCGATTGGAATAGGATGCCTCTTTTTCCGTGCGAGTGTATATCCACGTTCCGTTTGCTGGAGGACGAGGGAGATACACGTGCCCCTGTGCACTGTGCCTTGCTTGTGGTTTCCGTTTGTCTCGTTGGACATCAATTGTATTGCTAAGCATTGTCTGCCTACACTACTACTCTCCACCGCGCAGCACCGCGGATGGATGGCGCGCGGGTCGTCGTGCACGAAATTCCTCAGTAGGTCTGCGTGGAGGTGGGGCGGATGAGCGGGAGGGTTGTATCTACGATGTGTGGGAACAGTCGGCACCATTGTGTACTCTGGGAGGCACATCATGCTTATGCGGCGGACTACATGCATAGTTCCGGCCACTGCGATTCGCACTCACCGCCGGTTTTGCAGCACGCCCTTGAGGTGTATCTGTTGGTCCTCCACCGGTTACGTGGGAGCGCAATGCTTCTCCTCCCGTCCTTCTCCTTCGTCCTCCGCTCCTCGTTCACCCAGTTCAGTCACGCCAATGGGTCCACGCATCACCGTAAGTCAGCAATAGCGGACTCGTGCGCACCTACCCCTCAGCGCTCCGCCCTCCGCTCTACTACCTATATCCTTTGCGACCAGCGTCCCGGTGCAAATACCTTCTCTTCGCAGCGCGCTGTGTGTGGAAACCATAATGCGGACCAATAATATTCGATGGGTCGCCTCATATTACGGCTTGCGATGCATTTCTTTTCGTTACGAGGGACGACAGCCGTGTATTCGCCTGCCGTTTCTTCTGTCCATGTCACTCTACCATTATTTCCGCGTTGCAGTTATTCTCCATCCAAAAGCTCACATATTCTGTTATGCTCTCGTGTACCGTTCATTGAGTGCCCCGCATATATCGCCCTCCCTATTTTTATTTTACCTTTCTCTCTCCGCGCCGTCGTCCAAGTGCCCTGACGGTTGCCACCATGCCTTCTGCAGTTTCCCAGTACTAGCGAAAGCTAATGTCCCCGCGATCTGGCTCGGATCTGTGGCTCTCCGAGACTGACTCCCAGTACCCAGCCAGTACCCAGCGGACACCATCTCACTCCATTGTCTAAACTGTCTCCCGGTCTCACTCCATTGTCTGAACTGTCTTCCGGTCTCTTTCGTGACCACTACCAATATTTGAGCTGAAGTATTGAGCTGCAGCCTGCCAGCTGGGCCGCACCATTCATCCAGAATCCCAGATCTTTCGAATTGTCT
The DNA here is from genome assembly GCA_029203975.1 of Mycena vitilis. NCBI lineage: Eukaryota > Fungi > Basidiomycota > Agaricomycetes > Agaricales > Mycenaceae > Mycena > Mycena vitilis. The sequence goes on from JARGYF010000168.1 coordinate 30,000, forward strand.
AATGGCCTTCGACTGTGCGAGTCCAGAGTGGATTCTCGCCCCGGCCTGGACCCGCCCGAAACTCCGCACATCGAATGACATCATCGGTCTGGTTTCTCCTCAGTTAACTCTCTCCTTCCCTTGCTCACTCTCACCCACATTCGCGCCCCCGCCGACTTCTGGACACCAATATGGTGTACCAACCCGGTGCAGCGATCTATTAGTACCGCAACCGTCGAGGCTCACGGCAGCTGCATAAATCGTCCTCACTCTTCTGCTTTCGCGCTCTCTAAATGTGCAACTTCAAGCATGATTGGGCTTGTCCTGCCCGGGCCTGTCACACCAACGCCCTAACGACGAGCATTCGGGGAACCTCGCCCCCAGTCTTTCATGCGAATTGAGTCTCCCCAATAACCATCTCCTTTGTGTACATGTGGATGCGACTTCAGTTATTCAGTCTATCTGTGCCAACCACACCAGTTTTGTCTTTCACCGAGCTATGTCACCACTGACACAGCGGATTATCACGCAGCTGTTCGTGCGCGGTTGGATGTACACCGTGAATGCAGGATCGGACCTAGCTCGTGCATGCTCCTACAACCCTGAATCCGTCATTTATTCGCCGTCTGATTTGGATTTCCCCCCGGTGGACGCGTTCGGAGATGCATACATCCATAAAGACATTGCTCCGAGGGTGAATACCGTTCTCTTATCTTATCATTGTTTGGATATTAACGCACACCCAGGACCTTCCGAGTTGCATCCGAGCATGAGCCAAATGATCTCCTTTCGTGTTATGCTACTTATTTTTGGACTGGCAGACTCTAGCGCGCATCCGAGCTCCAAGAAGCATTGCCAGGAACCTTTTTTGAGACGCCAAAAGTTCGAACACCTCGTTGGCTCCAAAAGACCGCAACATTCCAACTCGGTGCCCGACATTTTGATCCCTCCTCGAAATGCAGTGCGGGCTTATTTTCCTCCCTTAAACTTCTTTTATCTTTCCTGAGTTGTTTGCAGGTCGTCTACCTGTCCTGATTTGTTTGCCACGTTGTCTGCGTCACACCCCCGAATTACGTTTGATTCCTTGGCCCAAGAGCATACATTTGCTCAACTCAAAGACCGGTTCCGGTAAGATCAATCATTCCTAACTGCTCTGACTATCAACTAACGCCAACCTCCCTGATTCTCACGTCTGACCACAGGAATCATGAGTGGTTCCGGCGGTCTTCCCGTAGCCTTTGCTAGGTTAGCTTCTATCGCTACTCTGTGATTGACGCACAAATTTTTGAATCAGTGTAAGTAGGTAGGTAGCATTACACGGCACGGTACCACTAGTGAACGGGACAAACCTATCCTCAGGGCCATGATGGTGAATCCTCCAATCTGTGACTGCCAAATCTGACGTCTCTCGGGCTCAATTCACCGTTCGTGTGCGCACTGCGGACCGGCCTACCTACGTACTACCGGGCGAATGGTGAGTCCACCGTCGTTTAATTTTGCGACTTGCATATGATAACTAGTATGGACAGCCCTGTCCTTACAATACCGCGGCATGGCGTTCCTATGCCGAACGGTATCGATTGAATTGGAGTCATTTGGGCGTCGGAGGTGATCAAGAGGAGAAACATGCACCGGAACTAACGAACTTCTTCTCATTTTATTGGATCTCATCTGAGATCGCACGTTCCAGATAGAGTTATCCGTGTAGATGCCGGAAAACAGCCAGGGCAGATACGCAGCATGTGCCGGCCGAAACCGACTTCATACATGATCTAAGCAGGTACATGATTCAATCCTCCTGCCCGAATATTACACGAACTTATTTCTATGATATACATGGAAACTGTGGCCGTGCAGTACCATTTTTTTTTGTGCGCGGACGCTGTAAGTGAATTGAGGATAGAGACATGAAGCGGAGGCGAGAAGGGCACTGCTATGTCATGTCTATCCTCTCGCGCGTGGGCCCTCTGGACAGCAGTGACGATTTCTGCGGCCATATTCAGTACTTTTCTCTTCCGGGCACGCTTCCGCGCGCGCGTTGCACACCCATGACCCTGTGCGGGGGCGCATAGAAATGAGAAGGGTGAGCTGGGGAAGGAGAGGTAGTCAGCCCGAAGTCGACGGTATTCTTAGCCTCGCCACACCTGGAACGAAGCTGGACCAGAGGGGATCCGCTATTCGCGTTGTCCGGTCCACCATGGGCCTGGAGGAAGCCCCGTCCACCTGGAGCGCGGGCTGTGATGGCAAGTGGTACTCACCAGAGCAGGCGGCATCTATGCAGTGTCACGTCGCCGCTGGGCGCCTACACCGAGGAGCCACACCGAGGAGCTCGGCGGGAGGCTCGCCGAAATTACTCTGCACAGCGGGCTTCGAGGCAGGTATCGGATAGCAATTCGACTAGGGACACGTCTCGACAACGATGGTGTGTCGTCGATCGTCAACCGTCGACAAGGCGTGCGGCGCGGACGGAGGGGAGCGGCCTGGAGTGAATTATAATAGAGCAAGGTCAGTCTGGGCTCGAGGATGAAGGAAGAGGAAGCGTGCGTACCACGCGCACCGTACGGACCCCAGGCTGCGCACAGCGCCCGTCCGGCAGATGAGGCCTAACCTTAGCCCGCCTCCCCGCCGCCGGCTGCCAGAGGGATCTCCGGGCTTCGAGGGCTTGGCGGGGGTGAGGACGTTCCCGGCGCACGAGCCCTATGTGTGTCGCCGCCGATGGGCTCCGCGCACCGCCCCAGTGTGCTGTCTGCGGGGTCAATCCGCGTGGAAGGCGTGGGGAGTGTGCGCGCGACAGTCTCGAGCGACCCCGTCTCGGCCGAGCGGGACGACTTAGAAGGGGTCTTAGTCGCTGGCCATTGGCAGGTGAAATCGGGACGGTAGGCTCGCCTTGGGGAAGCTGGCGGCGCGCGAGTGGGGAGCAGCGCGAGCGGGTGCCTGTCCGAACGGCAGCTGGAGCTTGTCGGGAATGGCAGGCTCGCTGCGGGGGACGTCGTCGTCGTTCTCGCCCTCGTTGCTGTCCTTGACGTCGTCTGGGTAAAAATGGAATTGTGGGCGGGGGAAAACGAGTCGACCGATTATTCCACGGCGGACACCTTGGGCTGGGAGGGAGGGCGCTGAAGCAGTCTGGGAAGTGGGGGACGCCATTTCACGATGCTGGGGATGGTCGCAGTCACGGGGGTCGCAACAACCGTTATCTTTCAAAAGATTTGGTCAGTTTTTCCTCCGAACTTGGAATGGTCGTTCTCACCTTGTGGATCACGCGTGCAGGGAAGTAAGTATCCAGCCTCCAAGCGAGGCTAGGCTATGCAGCGTGAAACCTGATGCAATTTTTGAGATGGCAGCGCCGTCACGGGCCCAAAATGTGGGGAACCAGACACCACGCAACGGAGTCATCGCGCCGATTTATCATTGATTTCCCCCAGATGCGGAGATAAACCATGCCAGGCCGCGCTCAAGCTCCAAGTGTGACTTTCCTCCCAAGCTTCTGAGTGCAGGATAAGAATCGAGGTATGTATTTGGTTACAGTGCAATGTGCGTCGGTGCTAATGGGCCGCGCGGACGGATACAGATATAGAGTTTTGAACAGGTATGCGTCGAGATCTCCCATCCGCTCACACGTAGGCCGAGTTCAGACGAGTTGCTCAAGGCACATCCCAAGTGCCGAACAGAGACGGCACCCGCCATTTTATTCAGCCGGTCCTGATCGTTAATTTCCAGGCAGCAGGAGCTTTTCGTCGCCGGACCCGCACACCGCCTATGTGGTCTCCGGATCAATGCAGACACCAAGACACCAATTCTCTTCCATTCACTACGTTCAGGCCACACCTGGGTCGACTGGCACGATATTACCTCTTCTCGATGGCACTAGAAGGAACACCGTGCCACTGACACCGATCTCCGCACAGCTCGACATAAGAAGCGACGTCCCGCCTCGACGCCGTGTGGGCAGGAGGATTCACTTCCAAGTATCGTACGCGTCGAGAACTCGGACCGACCACTTCGAATGTAACTGCGCCCGGTATCGGGTCGATCAGGAGGCACCTTACGCCATCGCCCACTGGACCCGTCGAACATGCCTTGAGCCCCCTCTCTGTTTGGTCGCGGCGTACAAGGAAATCCGCCCTGCACCAAAGTTATCTCGACGGCTCAGTTGCCGCTGTGGTGCTTGAAAAGTTCCTTTGTATCTCCTTTTCTTGCTAAGCGTTCCCCGACAAACTTTCTGGACTGCTCCGATCGTCCAAGTTATGCGGTAAACTATCAAACTGAGCCGGCGTCCTGTGAAGTTTGCACGTTGAACCACTCAACCACGTAACCAATCGTAATCAGGCATGTCATGATGCCATCACAGATGTTGGATCTTCTCGCCATTTGTCAGACTGAGATAGCTGATGCAAGTCGGACATTCCGGAGCACCGGCAGCAAGGACTTTCTCTCTATCGCTGCTTTTTGATTGTCGGTTTATCTGCATAGGCCAAAATTATCCGGCCGAGAGAATTCCGGTGATTTGTCTTGAGCTGTTGGCTCTGTTCGCTTCAACGGGAGGTATTACAATTTTTGGTTCTATTCAGGTCCCAAAGAGGATCGCTCTGCTGCGCCTTTCATTTTCCGCGCGAAGCAATCGATGTGCCAGGAAAGCCAGGACAACGGCGGAACATCCCACCGATAGCAAAATTCGCGCTCACATGGCGGCTGCAGCCTGAGCAAGTCCCCGCGCTTTTCGATCCCAACAATGTTCAAAAAAGACGGTCTTTTGAGACACAAACACATCGAGTGAATCCTCCTGCAGTCTGTCCATCCAGGGCCGGGGACGACCAATTATCTGCCCAGAGTTGCGTTTTTCATTGCGAAATAGATCTTTCAATCATGGTCTTTCTGATTCATGAAGCGCGGGGGCAAGTCATAACAAGTGACTCAAACAAGGTGTGTTTTCGGACCACTTTCCAAGCGGTCCGCAAATTCTCGATACCCGAAATTTGGTTGACAGCGGCTCGAAATCGCAACATCCACCAATCGGATAATTCTGGACGAGGAAAATGTAAAAGTCGCGGAAGAGATCCTCCAGATTGAAGCCAAGTGATCTCAAAGTAACCTCCAACTCCTCATCAGCATTCCTTAGCCACGGCCGAAATCGGGTTTTAATGCATTGGCCCCGGCATCCGAACATCTGTGATGAACGGAATGTGATTCGCTGATACTGTGTGGGACTTTGGAGTCCGGAAATGGAAGCCGATCTTGTCGGATCTGGGTCTAGACCACACACAAATCACTGGCCAGTACTATAAGCCGCAGGGGCTCGCCATTCGTGCATTCCCGCCCACTGTTGCAATGGACCGCTCATTACTTCATCGCCACCTTCCGCAGGTGCCCGAGCCTGGTTCTGGACCAGCAGGGCCCAGCACAAGTGTGAGTGCATTGGACAACGACCCTACTACCCATTGGGCTGATGCTCTTGCTCTCTAGCAGTTCACGAGTCTTGAAGTCAAACCCGAAGATCGCATCGACAATGAGGGAAGCACAACAACTACCGCCAGTGATTTCGTGAAAAAGTTATACAAGTCTGGCGTCCCTCGTATCATTTATCTCCACCTTCATGTCCGTTCAGGATCCTCGAGGACAGGTCGGACCAGGAAATCATCTCCTGGGGGCCCAAGGGGGACTGCTTTGTGGTCAAGGTCCGTATAAAAACTTGAAGAATATGGCGTTGACACGCATCAAGTAGGACGTAACAGAGTTCGCAAAGTCGTTACTACCGCGGATGTTCAAGCACTCCAATTTCGCCAGCTTTGTCCGCCAGTTGAACAAATACGACTTTCACAAAGTCAAGACTATGGACGACGACGAGGGCGAAGAGGTATGTCAATGTATCTACGTATGTAGAGTTTTTCGGGGCTCACCCCCGACAGACCTGGACGTTCAGGCACCCAAAGTTCCGCGCGGGCGGTCGCGATGCTCTGGAAAGTATCAAGCGCAAGGCACCCGGCCGTCGCAAGTCCAATGGAAGTGCTTTGCCACCAATGGTGTCGCAAACCGGCTCCGGCTCGGGCGCAAATGATTCCTCACATACCGACTCCGAGACCTCTCGTCTCGCAACCATGCAGGCGGAGCTGGCGTCCCTGGGCTCCGCACACGAAGAGGTTCTCTCGCATGTGCGCAACCTCGAGAAAAACTACCGGGAGGTCTTCCTCCAAATGCTCGGCTTCCAGCGCACCATCGCGCAGCAGGACGGTCTCATGCAAAATCTAATGCAGTACTTTTCCCAGCGCGACCCCGTCGGTGAGTCACAGCTGCTCAAAGTCCTCGTTGGTTCATTTATATATGTTCTTTCTTTTATTTCCTTCCTTATCCTTCCTTCTCCCCGCGGCACGAAGGCGAAATTGCACAGGGACAGAGCAGCAACGGCAACACCCCGGGTATCGAATGGGGAGCCGACAATCCGTTCCTGTTCATGCAGTCGCCAGAGACACAGCGGCTGCTCGACAAAAGCTTTGCTGGTCCGGACGTCGCGCAGGCGACCCTTTCGCAAATAAGCGATATCGCGCGCCGGGCGGGTGCAGGGAGGTCGCCCGTCATGGCCAACGATGGGGCGTCCTCGGGCGTTAGTCGCAGCACCCGGCGTGGGAGTACCGACCCGATGCGCCCCGTGGACATGATGGCCCAGATCCAGGAGGTGCAGGCGCAACGTGAACGCTTATTGCTGAACACTCCCCCGCTACCCCTCGCCGGCCTCGTACCATCCCCGTCGACGAGCGCCACCAACACGACGAGCCCAGAATCGGGCGACGCGGGGGAGGAGATCGTGGTTCCTACACCATCGACCTCCGAGTTGGGGCTGGGCGGCTCCGACGCGTGGGGTATCGACACGGCCCAAACGGGGCTCGAGGTCTATACTGTCGGGCACCTCATGCCGCGGGATAACAACAATAGTAGCAGCTACACGGATGTCCAGGGGAACCAGCAGTGGGGGTACGGCGGTGCGTTTGCGCGCGAGGCGGGTGGGAGCCAGGACCCATCTCCGTACAGTGGGGGCAGCAGTGGAACCGGCGGCGGGGGCTCGCCGGAGACGTCGACCTCGACCTCGACGTTACGCGTCCGACGGGCAGCGTTCGTGCCCGGGTGGGCTGTACCGCCGCGCGTATTGCTAGTAGACGATGACGCTGTGAGCCGCATGCTCAGCAGCAAGTTTCTGCAAGTGTTCGGCTGCGCGATTGATGTTGCTGTGGACGGGGTTAGCGCCGTGAACAAGATGAACCTCGAAAAGTATGATCTCGTGTTGATGGTTCGTCCCTCCTCTTTCGCCCCTTCTCGCGAGCTCATGCAAAGCTACGTAGGACATTGTGATGCCCAAACTGGACGGTGTATCCGCGACGTCAATGATCCGCAAATTCGACCCGCGCACTCCAATCATCTCCATGACCGGGAATGCGCGACCCAGCGATATCATGAGCTATTACTCGTCCGGTTCGTCGCTCCTCCTTCCTTACCCCCCTCCATTTTTCTGTCTCGACCAGGCTCTCACATTCGACCAGGCATGAACGACGTCCTGTCGAAACCCTTCTCTAAACAAGGGCTTTTCGACATGCTCGAGGTAAGTCCCATATTATCCCCCCCATGTAAAGCGCTGAAGATTCCCCGTCAGAAACATCTGACGCATCTGACGGTGATGAACGAACAACGGTCCTTGATGCGCAACGTACCCCCGCCGCTCGGGCTCCCACCCCTCAACAACGCAGGCTTCGACAATGCGCTCCAACGAGGCGCGACATCGTGGTTAGAAACCAGTGATAGCAATAACAATAGTCCCGATGAAGACCAGCGCATGAACCTGCTCGCGGGCATGGGCGTTTCGGACGAGCAGTACAATTTCATGCTGTCCGATATGCTCACCGCAGATGGGTTCGATTTCAGCACAAAACGAGCACGCGACGGGGTCGAAGGGGACTTGAATGGGCCTGATTCCAAGCGGAGCCGCTTCCAGGAGTTTTGAGTGTTGAGGTTGGGACGATTGTTTTCTCCGGCGTGTCCATGCTTTCAAGATGCTTTGCCTTTATCTGATGTATATTTAAGCCTGGAACCTTGTATTACCATTCTATAAGACGCTATGTGCAGCGCTAGCAAACCTGAAGGTACAGAATGGCGTTGGAGGGCCACTCATTTTTTTGGCTGCCCCGTGCGGCCGGCAGGACGAGCAAGCCAATCGGATCACATCGGCAAGTACATCTCATCCGGCATGGTCTTGCCACCGCTACAAAGTGTGAACATGAGATGATTGAGATCCATGCACAGCTCGATCCAGACGATTTGTACTGAGATATTGAACAAGTGGCAAGGAGTACTGTAGTACAGTTGCTAGATTCGGACTCGACTCAGCGTTGCAGCTTCTTCGACTTTCTAACGCCGTCGATCAATGGTTGATCAGTAGTTGTGCTTCTTCACTTCCCAATCCACTCCTCCTTTGACATGTGAGCATGATGGTAAGTGCGTGGCGGGCTCCCAAATGCACAGGTATGGACTACGGCACCAATAAACAAACCTACCATTCACCCGAATTGTGGACAACTCCTACGATTTCATACCAGTGCAGTGCGCAGCCGACGAGGACTTCTGGCAGGCAAAAATTACCAACAAAAAGAAGCAACCCCGCAGTGTGACCTGGGCAGATGATCTTTTTCGTTGACGTTTGCCCTGAACGAAGCAGAGGCTGGATCTGTCGCGTTGGAGCAGTGCCAGGATTAACCTTCAGCGACTTTGGCACAGTCCCCCCAAACTCACATGAGGCTCCCCGCTATGACAAGGATTATTTTCCGCTCTTTGACTGTCTCGTTGCCCGCAAGGATCGTCTGCGCCGCGCTCATGAACCACACATTGGACGATCTCAGCCCGCTTGTGGTGTATCATGCACCTGCCGTGGAGCGAAATCTCACGGGATTCGACCCTAGCAAGCTGAAGGATGGCACAGTGACCCATATTGCGGCAAACACAAGCGACTCTGCCACCATCAGCATGAACTTCACGGGTGAGTTATCCGTGGACGTACGAAGCAGGCGGTTGACTAGTGCTATCAAGGGACAGCAGTTTATATCTTCGTCGCCTATCCAGATGGGCGCGCGGACGTTACACCCGCCGGCTTTATAACCCACGTTGACGATGTCCGCTCGGGCGGCTGGAGTCCGGGAAATATAACGGAGTCATTCTGGAACCTCTGTGCATATCAAAACACGACATTAACGAACGGATTGCACACCCTTGTGATCGAGGTTTCGCTTGGACGGGAATTGTATTTTGACTACGTCCGGTATAGGTGAGAGGCCGCCTAGATCCATAGTTCCACGAACTAAATTTTGGTCAGTTCTGTTATACCAGATCCAACGTCATCGTCCACGGAAAAAAGCACCTCAAGCCCCGCGACACCCTTCGCCACGAAGAAGCACAAATTCCCTCTGGGCACCGTAGTCGGGTGCGTCGTGGGCGGGGTAGTCCTCATCGCGCTCGTCATGATAACATCGCTCCTCCGGCGTCGGGCGCTCGCAAAACAAGGAATGGATTCGCGGCGAGCGCCCATTCCGTTCATCGTGCCATACCCTGAACACGATTTCGATGAAGCCAAAGAAAAGGATGTAGCGTCCCCACCTTTAACCCCATCCGTGCTGCAATGTCCATCGCCTTCGCGAATCGGAGTGAGGAAATCCCCCGCAAGACTAGGCATTCCGAATGTACCGACACCTGGCGACATTCAAAGCCCGCTTTCCGCCACAAGTGACGCAGCGCTGCTGTTTATAGCGGAAGAGATGCGCTGCTTGGGAGCATCTGTCAGGCGCTTGGAGACAATGCCCGAAGCGTGCGATGGTGGACTGAGATTTCAGTCTCCGCCGGCCTATGGAGTCGCGGAGGCCATGAACGAGAACACATAACGTGGTACTGCAGAAATCGAATTATCTAAACTCGTACTTGATTTGTCGTACCAGTGTGCAGCATGAGGGTTCGAATTCTTGCATAATAGGCTCGGTTTGGCGGTGACAAAGCCCCGGGGAACGAGAACAACAAGACAAGGCGCAGCCAGAGCACGCGAGTGGGTGGGCCATTGAGAACGGGGCCCCGGCATGGCCATGGTGCTCAAGTACTGCTGCGACGGGAGTTCCAGTGAAGATTGTCAAACGTTTGCTGAATGCCGACGTTGTCGCCCACAGCAACTGTCTCGGTGTCTAACATCGGAAGATTCGGAACTTCACCCGCGCCGTGGTCCCGCGGCGACGCGATGGAGTTAAGAAGGGACAGAGAACCAGGGAGAACGGAACCAGGAGTTGCCGATTCTTCCATACAAGGAACGAGCCGGTGGCAAAGCAAAGAGGTTTGAAGCAAGGTGCATCACGGCATCTGTCACAGACCACGTGGCGACTGACTGTGTGACACCGATTTCAAGTTTTCACCACTCGGTCGTTTCTGGCCAACACTGTCGTAGGATGCGATTCAGACTTCCAGAGGTCACCCACCGCGATCTGAACAAGCCTCTCCCTTTCGATGCTGAAGACCAGGCCATCGAGGTCCGTCTGTGCCATCGAATCTCCCGTGGCACCTTCAACGATCCATGTCTCGCTAGTCCGCTCGAAGAGACGCAATCTTTGCAGGCATGTCAGCCGCTTTAGTCTCAGGTGTGCTCTGTCACTTTATCACTTGAAGATCTGCTGGCTGAGACCGAATCTCAGCGGTCATTGGTTCCAGGTTTATGGGCTTTGGGCGAACGCAGATGATCCTGAGCGCAGTCGGTAAGAAAACGTGTCTTACTCCTACAATCCAAGCTCAACAGATCTCAAGGCTCCGGTGCTTTGTCGGGTTACTATTTCAATAAGGTGCGGAGGCTGTTGTGATTGACTTGCTGTCCTGCTCGTGGTCTGGGCGAGGAACAACCTCCAAGTGCTCGCTGAATTCCCCATAGGCGTTCGTGGCGGCAAACATGCTCGAACTAGAGAAAGAAAAAGAGCGGCTGGCGTCGTTGGGCATCTCACCCTCTACCGAACCTCCATCAGCGTCCTGAGCCGTCATTTATCATATGAGCTCTGAAGTAAGTGGGCCTAAAATCGTCACCCTTTCTTCTTACGCCAGATACTTCGCTTTTTGAATTGCAGGCTGGCGTAATTCGGGAAGCAAGGGAAACATTCCAGCTGCGGCTGCTAGTACGTAGTGCCACGGCTGGGTCGCTTGAAAACCTCACAAAGCAATGGATCCAAACTCGCCGAGTATGATGCATACAAATACAGGTTGTTTATTGTCAATCTACTTGGCCCTGTACGTCTCATGGATAGCGGCAATTTTATCAGCCCACCCAGCGCGAATCGCGTCGTTCCGTGTCCGTGCCTGCTCCACGCCCTCCACGACACGCATCTCACCTTCCTTGCGCGCGCCTTTCACCAGCATTGCCGTACGCTCCATGCGCAATCCCTCGAACGCGAGGAAAACGGTCGATAGAGCCTCTGCTGAGGGCTCTGCGTCCGGTAGTGTGTGCTCAAGAAGGAGGTGCACGAGCTTGTCTACATCCTCAAAGGCCTGATTGGCGCCTTGGCCGAGGTGCTTGAAGAATATCAGGATTGGCAGTCCACCAGCAAGTGGTATACGTACGGGACTGGTCGGGTGCGCCGCGTCGCCGATGAGAAGTACGCGACCCTTGTGCCACGACGTGAGCTCCGGGCGGTCGTACAGGCCGAACTGGACGGGATTTCGGTTTTGTTTCAATACCGATTTTTAGAGCAGAGGATCTCCTACCTTGGTTATTTTCTCAGCATTGCGCACGAGTTCTCCGGCTCCAAATGGCAGTTGCGAGAGGGAGCTGCTACGGACTGCGTCCTGGGCGGCGGCGTCCATTGCGCGCCATGTCTCTTTGGATTCCGCTTCTCGGCGCGTACATCTGGGGACAGAATTGAGGAACGGTGGCTTATATTCAGACAGGTACGAACGCCCATGAGTACCCATTTTCCGATATGGGATACGCGATGAGGTGCATATTGTCCCCATAGAAGTTGAACATTGTCGGTTTCTGGCCGGGAAACGCTGCTGGCGTTATGCCTCCGGTCTACAACGGTCGAGTAAGTTTTGGTGTAGAAAGAACGGCCCCGAAAAAAAGACTGACCTGTGTCAGACCCGTGAAGGCTGCATCCTCTTTACCGAACAACGCAATCCGCACGTTGCTATGTATGCCATCGCACCCAATCACGAAACTCGCTGTGTCTGTTTCTCCCGTATGTAGCTGAACACGGACATCCTGGTCCATGTGCTCGACACCGATGACCGCGCGCTCGAAGTGGATTGGGATCCCGCGGGCGAGGGCCGTGTTCGAGAGAAGAGTGAGGAACTTTGGACGTTGCACCCCCACCATTCCCTGGCCATGCTCCTGGCGGAGGTCGCCCGGAAAGCTGGACTCTGCGAGCAGGCACTCGTCTGTGGGAACCAGGGAATAGACTTTGGCCTCGTCCACTGCCATGCCAGGGAGCTGATCGATCAGCCCTGGAATCAGAGACAAGACACGAAGACCGTTCAGCTGTAGCCTACAAAAATGTCAGCCTCCGATTATATGAACAAGAAAATTGCTGGCTACATAAGACTGAGACCAGCGTCGGGAGAGCGCTTTCCCCGTTCGTAGATGATGGGCTCGTAGCCCTTTTGTTTAAGCAAGAGAGCCAGGACTGGGCCAGCAATACCACAGCCAACGATGATTACTTTTGCGGGAGACATTGTAGAGTCGGGAGGATGCCCGTTTCGAAGTGGAATCCATGCATTTAAGTACTTCTGCGCTTCGGCACCGTCGCGGTTGCACTGGTGACTGGGTAGTACCGTAGTACCGCATTTGGCCGATTCGGTTGCAATAGCAGTGCTATCATGGGCCGCCTCGCCGCATTTGTCCATCTAGTTGATTTATTTTTGTGCGAAGTAAAATGCAATTAATTTGGCACGCGCTATCACCCTCAGGTTGGTTGAAGAATCCGAGTATTTCCTGTCAGAACCAGGACCTGTCTTGTATTCTCGCACCAGCTCTCGCACAGTTTCGCACTGTATATCCGCGGCGTACAGGCAATCAAAGATCACCGATCTAGGAGTTGCTCCGAAGTTCGCGGAAAATTGAACAAAGTCCGAACTGCACGGAAAGTCATTGGCCAAATGGGCCCGCCGTTGCCCAACATGGCGTACTGGGCCTCCGGTATCCCCGGTAGGTAGGTAGGTAGGTAGGTAGGTAGGTAGGTAGGTAGGTAGCATTAGTCTGGCTGGTATGTATGACAAGCGCACGATGCTACCGCAGACATCGGCACGAATCATGAGGCTGTTCAACCTGCAAAACTACCACGCGCAGAAATTTAGAGCCTGCCTTGAGCCTGACCGATCGATAGTGCAACCCAAGTCCGAACTCCACGCAAAGTACGGTCCAAGATGGGGCATTGAAACTTTCCTGGTATTGGTATATGTATGACAAGCGCGACAGATTATTGGCGCAGATGTGAGTTCCGCGATCCAGTGTCTGTAGCCCTGGAAATCTGAGGGTAAATCTCTAGGACATGACATAGCGGCGCACAGTAGACAAAGATGTACTACGCGTCATTGAAAACCCCAGACATGAGTTTATCAGCAAGCGGCAAGTCATGCGACACCACTGATGCAGCTGTTTCTGAAATGTCCAACTAACGCACTCACTGTAGACCATTAGCTAGCGAATCTGGATTCATGCAAAATTTACATAACGAAAATCCATTTCGGAAGCCATTCCTTTTCTGAGGGCGAATTACCAATAAACACCTACATCGGTGGGTGGTGGTTTTATCCTATCCAACGCGATTTGTCATCGATTTTCGTCAGCATCGGTTCGTGCGTTCCGAAACGGCCTCATTCGTCAAAAAGCACAAATCCTCTCGCTAAAAAGCACAAATCCCCTCGATAAGCCTCGCTAAAGTTGTAATCGTACCTGCATAGCCGTAAGAACCAAGCTCGCCTCGACCTGCCTCGACATTAGTTGACATACTGGCTGACCCAAGGTTGAACTGTTGTTGTTGCTTAAATCACCGTTGCATCGCCCCATCGTCCGAGAGGTTGGTGTATAAGCAATACAACTGATATAAGCACTCGTTATCGTTGAGGGCTCAGCGGCCGCCGTGCAGGTCGAAAAATGATTCTGTTCCAGACTCCAGACAACAGATTGCAAATTGCGATCAAGCGGATGCCCGAACCCCGGCGTCGTCGAGAGCTATTCATCGCCATTGTGCGAAATTCGAGCTACAACTACCAGCCGCAAGATATCACTCCCACGACTGAACAAGGTGAATGGTTATGATGGGCATTGTCTTCGTCAGCCGCAACGATATATGTGCTACTAGCAGATCTTGATAACAACCTTCCCGACATGCGCCTGAGATTCGAGATACGCATATGCTTCTTTGGCCTGGTCAAAACTGAAGACCTTGTCGATGAGTGGCCGCGTGGCTTCCACATTGGCCGAGATAAGCTTGTTCATGTTTTTGAACCTGGAACGAATGGGCAAGGGCCGAGATAGGCAAGTAACAGACATACTGTGTTACCGAACCAATACAGATTCCTCTCATCTTGACCTGTTTGAATATCAAGGAATGGAGGATGTCTGGGGGCGGCCCATCGACCTGCGGAAGAGTCGGATAAATCAAGCATCAAACGATTTCGTTGGACTCACGGCTCCACCAAGTGCGCCTACAACAGTGATGCTTCCCCCGATTTTCACAGCGGCGAACGATTTCATGAGTGTCATATTTCCGGCAACCTAGAGAATCCAGTCACTGATCAAACGAGATGAAAACCCGCCGGACCTCAATGACGTGATCGACCCCTGCACCGCCGGTCAAATTTTGAACTTCGGCAGGCCATTCGGTGGTCGTTTTATAGTTAATGACGTGCTTTGCGCCGAGCTTGGTGGCAGTCTTGAGCTTCTCGTCGGAGGACGACGTTGCGATGACTGTGGCGCCAGAAGCGACGGCGAATTGGAGAGCGAATCTGAGCGCAGACTATCAGCTCGGTACACAGTCTTCAACAGTCAGAACGTGAGACATACATCGAGACTCCCCCTGTCCCCTCAACCAGAACGGTGTCCCCAGCCTTGAGAGGCTCGAAGCCAGAGAGGAGAGCATTGTAGGCAGTTACTGCAGCGCATCTGGAGCGCCTATCAATCGCAGGGATTGCGCGAGGAAATATCACGGACGGTAGCGTAGACGCTTCCTCGTACGAGAGGTGCTCTGGGACTGCAACAAGCAGCTGCGATCATGTTATGAACTTCCTTGAAGGAAAAATCGGATTGGGACTCACATTGGCTGGAAATGTTCGATACTCAGTCAGTACGCCATGCACATTCCCGCCCAAGCCAGTCAGGCCCGGTCCATCGGCATCATGTAGCTTGTCTATCAGGAAGTTCGCGCAGACGCGGTCACCCGCCTTCCAGTCCTTCACGTCGGTGCCGACGGCAATTACCTCTCCGCACATGTCTGAGCAGGGCACCAGATTCTGGGGCAACCTGAGCAAGCGAATAAATTTGAGCGATCGCGTGGACAGGAACTCAACGCACTCGGCGGGATAATCCCCACGAGCGACCATAAGATCGCGAAACTGATCCCAGCTTTTTATCAGCAAAAATCAGTGGAAGATGAACAAGGGAAATACCTGCAGAGACACCGCATGCGTTTTAACCAGGACCTCTGCTGCCTTGGGGGGGTTCACAGGCACTTCTTGGATGACAAGGTTCTGGATTGAACCGAGCTAGGGATGTGGTAGATGAGGGCATGGTATCTGACGGAGGCCACGAGCTGACTCGAACCTGTGGGAGGAAGTACTGGCGCGTAGTCTTGGGCAGGGACATCGTAGGTGCCTAGAGTTTCTGAGATCAACCGGTACGCTCTGCCGGCTGCCCTTATATACCAAGGATGAACGAACAGCCGGATTCGAACCGATGGCGATTGGTAAGACTGTGAGATTATAAATTTATATGAACAGGGATTCTGAGCTTAATCAGCGCTCGCGGTCGGCGGGTAAATGATTTTCTGCTGCCGACCGCAAGAGAAAAACCGTTGGTTCGGTCCAGGCAGTTTCTTTGTCCGTGTCATCAGTGCCGGTCAAGTGTTTGTATCGACAGTGCAGCATACCAGGTGCGCAGCCGGGTACACGAAGCGGGTTCTATAGTTACTGGCATCCCTTGGGCATCCCAGACAACCGATGGAGAGAACTTTAAGCGCCAGCCGGCATGGAACGACACAATCGTGGAGATGTTTTGGGCGGAGCAGAGAGAAACACAATGTGAACTCTGAGAGAAGTGCGTGCAGATTGAAAAATCCGACGTGGAGGTCAAGAAGGATAATTCTATTTGGAAACCCGGTTTCCGGCAGAAACCCTTCCCGTTAATAAGGGAATTTCGGAGACTCCCACGCAAAATGCTAACTGGAAACCCACTTACGGCAAATTGTGCGCATCAGGGACTTCAAGACCGCCGCTGATACGAGCGGGCTCGGTTTACTTGTTTTTGAGGTACGTAGCCCTCGGCGCACGCAAAGGCTGACTCCCACGTTCTCACATCGTTTGCTCGCAGTCACCGGATGATTTTGCTATCAATTTCTTATTCAAGCCGGGTGCCGAAGCAATGCCGAGATCACGACATCAGGCAGGCTACATCATGTACATTTCAAGGAGGTACGCCAGGAATTCATCCTCCAGAATCTGACATTTAACTGATAGCATAGACGGGGGATGGACAATGATGGGATCTGCAGTACCGGCGCCTCGTAGAATAGCAGGGAATGTTGTGGTGGACATACAGTGTCAGGCGAGTGTCTAAAGTCCACGGCAATACTGAACCCCGCTGGGGTGGACAATATAAAGAGATGCAAGCAGTAAACACATCATGCCGCCCTGCCTCTGTCTCGGCAGTATCGGCATTGACTTCGGCATTGGTAGGGTTTCTCGGCACTTGTCGAGAAACAGGGCTTCCAAATAAGAATTGCGGAAACCGGGGTTCCAAATAGAATTATCCGGTCAAGAACTCAAGAGCAAGATGCGGATCATTCGGCGGGTTTGTGGATTGCGCTTCGTGCTCCGACCGGGGTGGTGGCCGTGAGGCCCAGAATCCCAATGATATTAGTGGAAGACGGGTGAGAGGTGTCGGTGACCATCTCCGGCATCAATGTGGGGTTCCAAGACGGATACCCGAGCATTGGCCCTGATACGTAGTACATGATGGCAGGTAGAAATGGAATATGAAAATATCAAAGGATAGACCGTTCAGAATGGCAAAGTAGAAAGAAATAAGAATAAGAATATGCAAAAATAAAAGTGAAGGGAGGGAGGGATGGGAAGCAAAGATTATGGACTGGGCAGCGACACAGGGTAGCCCCGCTGCAAGGACATGGAAGGGAAGGATGAGAAAGAATTGATCTCCGACATCCGCTGATGCCACAAACCCTGTCTTTCCGATCACTCGTACCTCACCATCGCCAAGACGCCAATTTGTGGATTGCGCTTCGTGCTCCGACCGGGGTGGTGGCCGTGAGGCCCAGAATCCCAATGATATTAGTGGAAGACGGGTGAGAGGTGTCGGTGACCATCTCCGGCATCAATGTGGGGTTCCAAGACGGATACCCAGACTTGTTGGAGTTGACGACGCGTCCGCGAAGAGTGGAACCCCAGAAACGTAGGAGGAGAATCTAGCCCCCAAGCAATGCAAGCATTATGATGTCCGGGAAGAACCTGAGAACATAGCCTCAGAGCTTTGATTATCAGAATTATCGAGTGACTGGATTCAAGTTAGTGTTGAGGTTTGGACTGCAGTACATAGAGTTGGCAGAATTTTCCAAAGTGTGAGTGCGAAACACGGCCGGGCAGACAGAGACCAAGGGGGCAAACAACAAGGCAAGTGTAAGTTGAACACCGGTGTCGGTAAGTGAAGCCTATACTACGCAAAAAGACAAAACACTGGCAGTGCATCGTCGCTTGAGGGAGTGATCTCCAGGCTCCGAGGTTGGGACGCCCAGGAAAGCTGGAAGCCTGGAACCCAGCGGAGGATGTTTCTCAGTGTGTTGGGAATCAGTGTTGCGAGTCAGGTGTTCGTCGAGGGCAGCGGCTTCCACAATTGCTGGTTCAAGATAGGGCTGCGTCGAGCGCTGGCTGGACATGTTGGGGCTGAAGCGCGGAGGACCGGAGGCTTGTGTGGAAGATGCGGAATGGACGATTGTGTCGAAAGATTCCGATGACGTACCCGGACCGATGGTCGCGTCGAGAATGGTTGAGAGCCAGCAACCATGATCGTTGTTGCGCAAGAATTGTGTTGGATTTCGGCTCGGTGATTTGTTGAGAAATGGGTAGATGAATTGAGTACTTGTGGAGAGCAACGGCGGCGATAATCGTCGACGAAGTGCGTTGAATCTCGTCTCGACGAGTTAGGGACCAGGGTTGAGTGTGGCAGTAGAAGCTTGCTGGGATCCGGAGGATGCGGAACAACAACATACAGGGTAGGATAGCAGTGCCGGCTAGCCTCCATTGCGGCTGTCCGATCGTTGGGAGGTGGCAGCCAAACTTGAACCGGTGCTGCGCGCAAGACTGATTTCGGGTCGAGGAGGCCAAGGTCGCAGGTCGGACGCGGAAGCTTGCCATTGAAGTCGTGGAACAGACCGATGTGTCGGAGTCAGGATGCGTTCCAGAACTTGAGTAGAGCGCTAGTGCTGGACAGTGGCGCAGTAGGAATTATGTATCAGATTAATCGGTGGAATGAGCGGTACGGTGGCTACCCGACGTCGTCGCTGTCCAGGTACGGACAGTGAGGCCAGAGCAGCTAGAGACATTCAGAGAGCGGCCGGAGCCCCTCGGTAGAAGACGGGCAATGAAGTCAATGAAATGAGCGGAAACGGTGCGGGCACCTAGAGTCGATGACGGCGATAAACGGCGGCGAAAGATCCTCCGAGTTCGCAGAATGCGTGGAATCTAGTCCGCATAATGGATCGAGCCTGAGGGGGTAACGATAAAGTGCAAGAGCCGGAAGTCGCGGAACTTGAATGCGAATTCGAAGTGCACAACTCGATGTGTAGACTGCCCGGATTCAGATAACCACCGGGCTCGATTGAGCCCAGACCGCGGCAAGAATACCCTAGGTTGACGACACACTCAGACAGAATTAAAACCCGGCATGTAAGAGGAAACGCTTGATGTTTTGGCCATGGCAAGTTGACGTGCAACAATTAGCACAGTGTGAACAGGAAACAATTAGAGGCAAGCTTGGGTATGGCGCGCACTGTAGGGAATGCTGCGGATACCCCGGCCATGGTAGGAGTTTGCGACGCATCCGCAGATCAACATGCATCACGGCGAGTCGAATTTAGATCACAATATTGGAGGGCAGGCTAGGCCGACGACGACGACGACGACGGCAGTGGCTGGAAAGAGGATAGAGAGCATGCGAGCAATTTATATTGAACAATGGACAGTAGAGCTGTGAAGTGTTAGTGTGATGTCAGTATGTACCCACCCGACCAAAAAATAGACAGAAAAGGCAGTAATGGACGTTGTACGTCTAGAGTGAAGAAGTGTAATTGCCATGGCGTCAACAGAACACATGGGTTAAGGAATGGACGGTTAGTATTCGGCGATAAAATAGACCAAGGCTATGACTCGAATCAGATTGGGCTGGAGGTTAAAGAATACATAGCAGGCTGGAGGCTGGGACACGGAATATGCCCGGAGGCCGGATAAATCGTGGAATGCCCGGAGGCTAGATATAGACGGAACGCCCGGAGGCTCGATGTAGAATAGTGCTTGAAGGCTCGACGTTAGCACGGATCTAGGCTTGAGGAGAGAGCGACATCATCCATTGATATTGAGTGAGAGTGCACCGGGACCGGAAGGGTGGAAGGGTGCCGAGTGAAGGACAGGTGTCAGGCGTGGATGATTGACCGTTGACGAATTGACGAGAGGGAATATGCCCGAAGGCTGGATAAATCATGGAATGCCCGAAGGCTAGATATAGATGCAACGCCCGGAGGCTCGATGTAGAATACTGCCCAAAGGCTCGAAGTTAGCACGGATCTAGGCTTGGGGAGAGAGCGACATCATCCATTGATATTGAGTGAGAGTGCACCGGGACCGGAAGGGTGGAAGGGCGCCGAGTGAAGGACAGGTGTCAGGCGTGGATGATTGACCGTTGACGAATTGACGAGAGGGAATATGCCCGAAGGCTGGATAAATCATGGAATGCCCGAAGGCTAGATATAGATGGAACGCCCGGAGGCTCGATGTAGAATAGTGCCCGAAGGCTCGACGTTAGCACGGATCTGGGCTTGAGGAGAGAGCGCCTGATTGACCGTTGACGAATGTTAACGAGAGCTTTAGTTGTGGGATAGGGGTTCGAATAGGGGGGTGGATAGAGCGCAGCAGTCTCTGAGGATTAGGCACAGCTTGAAGGTGAATGCAGGTGTGGTAGATAGAATGGCCGGGATCTTGCGGACGAGGGGATTCTGAGTGGCAATAGGGGTGGACGGGCTTGGAGTCGCGCTGAGACACAGCACCCATAAAGAGATAGACGACAAGACCAACAACAGAGGAAGCAAAGATTATGGACTGGGCAGCGGCACAGGGTAGCCCCGCTGCAAGGACATGGAAGGGAAGGATGAGAAAGAATTGATCTCCGACATCCGCTGATGCCACAAACCCTGTCTTTCCGATCACTCGTACCTCACCATCGCCAAGACGCCAAACTTGCTTGCTCCTGCTTGCCCTCTCGGCAATCTCCGGTGTTCGACTCTCACCAAGGCTCAAGCTCACCGTCGTTTCTCAAAGACGAACCCGCGCGCATTGCGCTAGATTCAATGAGCAATATCCCGCTGCGCGTTTTTGCCAGTGAGTTCCAGTGATGGACACCTTCAATTGCGTTTGGAACACTTGTTTGGATGTACCTCCGTGTGAGATCGCGGGCTTCTCCATTCCAGGACTTTTGTCAGTTTGTCGTCGTCCGCATGGAGCCCTCGGTCGTCAATCCTGTGCCCCAAGCAGTCCATATTCGTCGAATATATGTCGCATTTACGCTTGCTGAGGAATAGTCGTTGTTCCCTAAGCCTCGTGAATACCAGTTCCAGATGGCGCTCGTGCTCTTCTACCGAGTTCGAGAAAATGAAGATGTCGTCCAAGTAGACGTGGACGAAGTCTCCGATAACATCCCTAAAGATCCATGTCATTAATCGTTGAAATGTAGCCGGGGCGTTACAATCGCCCTGCTGCATCACGCGCGAATACGCTGTCCCAAAGGGAGTGGCGAATGCGGTTTTGCACACGTCTTCCGCGGATATTCGTATCTGCTCGTACGCGTCTGACATGTCAATTTTAGATCGAAACCGAGCTCGGGCCACGTCCATTCGGATTGCGTCTTGATCCGGGAATGGAGTGACATCTTTGACAGTGTTTTCATTCCGTTGTCGAGCGTCCACCACTGTACGAAGTCCGTTGTCTTTCTTGGGAAGACATAGTAGTGGGGCCGCTTGTGAGGCCGGTTCCATCTCCCACCATCCAGCGTCCACGTAGCACTTCATCTTTTCCCGTAGAAGGGGCCGAAGTGCTTCGGGGCAGCGTGGCATGTGGTACTGGTAGACGGTGTTCTCGTCGATGAGTTTGATTTCGTGATTGATAGCCCGAAATGGGGGTAGCTCCAAGGGAATCGGGCCCATCAAATCGGCGCAGGCCTCATACCATCGGGCTCGTAGTTGGGGTACCTGGTCGTTGGTGTCAGGGTGAGTAGGAAGAGCGGGGGCTTCCAGAATCCGAGCGCTATATAGGTGCACGATGTCAATAGCTCCGTCCAAGGCGATGTTGTTAATGCCGAGTGGGTCATCTTCACCAGATTGCGAGACTTGTCTTCGCGAGGAGTGAACGGTGACGATGTCCAGTGGTCGTAGTCCGGGCATTAGTGCATGTTGCCCAGACTCGTCAAATTTTAGTTGGTCGCCCTGCCTGTGTATGATCGCCACACTCGTCACCGATGGGCTCGGGTTCCGCCGCTTCAGTATCGGCTTCAGACACAGGCGGAGGGGTCGGCGAGTGTGTGGTATAATTGAGGGAGTACTCTTGGTAGTCTTCCTCGGTCATGATCAAGTAGGGACAGTGGGTAGGTAGCGAGCGGTAGTATTCTTCGGGTTCGTCTTCATAGGTTACACGAGGGTATAAAGAGGTGGCGGTCCTGGCGCCGCCTGCGATTCGGTTGGTAATACAGGTGGAGGCCCTGTTAGGCGCCGGGCCGCCTGGGCCGATTACCTCACTACATTACCCCATTTGTATCGTATATACAGGCAACGGCGTGACGCGGAGTGGGTATCTTTTACCCACCCAGCGACTACGCCGTTCCTCTCTGTCTTGAATACAGAACTTGGACCAGCTTAGTTCGCGGTGATTCGTAAGAGCCCCAAACTCATCTTAACTCACTTACACTTTTTTAAGCTCTATTGTTTCTACGAAACGACCTCTATATTTTCTACAGAAATATATACTACACCATGTCGAATGGTACAGACCCCAACCCTGTCTTCAGCAGCGCTGCAACAGCCCCTACTGAGTACGCCTCAGCATCCAGCCTTCCGGGGCATGCCTCGGGACCTCAGACCACTACGGTGGCCATGACTGGCGAAGAAGCGCCCGACGGCGTTGGGGCGAATGCCCCAGATTGCCGTGCAGTCCCGTCCACTCCTCCCCTGGGTGGTTCCCCAGCCCCGAACACTGGGCCGTTTGAGTACTTGCTCCACCACGACGACGAGGGTCGCCCCTACCTCCGAGACACGAACGGCGTGCGATACGCTGTCTCGGCTGTTGGCCCATCGAGCGACCAACACTCTGGGGCCTCTCCCTCCGGGGTTCCCATGCACCACTCGACGCTTTTCTCTACTGAGCCGAGTACAGAATCAGCGCTGTCTTTATCCTCGCCTGAACAGGCGGGGATAGATAGTCACCCACCGTTGGACCTTGATATTGATCCAAACTCATTGAGCACCCTGCAGATATCTCAATTGAACGCCATACGCGGTCACTTGGGAACTGCGAATTCACGAGTACTCGCAGCAACAGCGATACTCGCCGAGCACCAGGCCGCCACTGAAGACATTCAGGACGGCATTCAGGCCCTGAGAGGGGAAATGCTCACCCGAGTAGATTCCCTGCGCAACGAGGTAAACTCACAGCGTTCACGCCTCAATCGCGTGCTTGATGACAACTTGAGATTAGTTGTCGAGACGGGTGCTTCGGGCGCCCAGGTCAAGGATATACTCCGCACCATGAACAGGAACGGCGGGGCACATCACTCCGACCGTCTGCCCATGTCAGCGGGTACCCCAATTATTGCCCCTCTGGCATCGTTGCCAAACGACGTCCGTTCGGCCATGGACGCGGTTACACCCCCGCGTGCTGAGAATGAGAGCCCTGAGGCTTTTGAGCGAAGAGCTCACGGAGTCCTGCGGTCCAAATCGAACGCCATAGCGGCATTCCCCTTGCCCGCCCCCTCCGTCCCATCTGCGGGGGTTGCAGAACACAGAACTGCCCGGTTCGTCCCACCTGCGGATTACAAATCCGTTGGAAGTGCATCTCGAGCGCACCTTCGCTACGAGCACCATGCTGCTAAGAGCGAGCAACAACGTCTGCGGATGTTAGACGAAGTAGGTAAACGCACTAGTAGCATACCTGTTCCCCTGAACAACTCCATGTCCGCCTACGCTTCTGGCAGCGGTGGAAATCATGACTTGCTCGCGGAATTCGCAGACGAGGCCGCGGATGTAATCCGTGACACTATCAAGAGTAAACTCGGAGTGAGCATATTACTGCCCTCTGATGTGAGACCCCCCAGGGTTAGCGACCCTGTAAAGTACCGTGGCCAAGATGACCACGACATCTTTATGATGGAATTTCTCGAGAAATTGCTGGGATGGATGCGCTCCAATAACTTTGGAGGCTCGGATCTTGATAACTATCGGGTGGTCCTATTACAGAACTACCTCGAGGGCGAAGCCCACCGGTGGTATGTGACAGAAACCCGATCGTTCGCCAAAGACAATGACGGAGACTTACCTGACTTTGCGGACACTATCTGCGCCATGCACCGCAGGTTCATCAAGTCCTCCTCAGCCCAACGCGCCACGCACGCGTTTGAGAGTGTTGCTTGGAACCCGCATAAGGGGCCCGAGAAGTTATATTCTGACTTGAAGGAACTCGGCGAGCGCATGGTGGAAACCCCTGTGCCGTTCGTACTTCGTCATAGATTTATACAAACGCTACCGAAGTGGATTAGCACTGGACTACGATTACATCGTGGTGTTACCGCTGAATTTTCCAACTACGAACTGATACGTACGCATGCCCGACAGATGTGGGAAGTGGACGTAGCATTAAAGGCGGAGGAAGCTGAAGCAGCGGCCGCCGCCGCGACTGCCAGAAGCGGTAAATCCCGCGAATACACTGGCGGGAGGCGCCCAGATCGTACGGATCGGAACGACACCACTCCCCGAGCGTCTGGGTCCCGGCCGTTGGACCGTGACTCGAATCCTCGTCGCGAGGACAGAGACCGTCGCGACGATAAGGATAAAACCCGCAATGACAAGCCAGCTGCTTCCAAAACGTCAGGAACCGCTGGATGCTTTAATTGTGGAGGCACCGACCATTACGCGCGGGACAAGAAGTGTCCCAAATACGACGAGAACCAGAGGCGAGACCGCCCTCGAGTAGCCGCTCAGAGGGTCCTCGAGAGTTACTCGGACGAGGATACTGACGAGAACCCGTCAGGATACTCCTCCGAGTCGTCTGACGAATCGGTCGACCCGAACGCAGCCCCGGATTTGGACACTCTGATAGCGTTGGCCGAACGCGATGAGCATGATGTCCGTGTGGCTGCGATGCGCCCCCGGCACAGAGTTCACTACTATTCCATGAGGATAGACGAACCCGAGGACGGCGTAAGCGAGCCTTCGTCCCCCCGACGGCGAGCTCGCTGTCGGACAGCGAATTGGATACCGAGGATGCCCCCGGCACCAGGGTCCCTTCCCCAGTGCCACTTGGTTACAACCCAGGCCCCGTCTGCGTGGTATGCCACGAATGCACCCTGGTTATTCGTCAGGTACCCGCGACTGACGCAAACGGACTTGGGACTGACCGAGAGTATTCCGTCTGCGAGCATCTGGCAGACGTGGGGATTGCGCGGGCGCCAGCCGTGCGTAGCGGCAGCCCACCCAATGATACGGACGAGATGGAGGCTGGAACCTTCGAAGGTTACGAGCTAAACTGGCTCGGCGATCCTGACTTTGAGACGGGCGTTATCATCGATATCACTGCCCCGGAACCTGTCGGGTGTCGGTCCATTACTGAGGAGATACTTCAGCACGAACGCGCCCGAGCCGAATGAGGACTGCGGCCACTCACCGCACTCGAATACGACGCTAATCTTCGATGGCTAACGCGCTATCGGAGCTATTCAGACTCCCCAGACCCTGCCCTGATTGACTGGGAAGAGGGACAACGGGCTGCCCTTCTCGAAGATCCGGTGTACGGAAGCCGAGCTCGAGCTATGGTGATGCTCGAGAATTTGCGTATCGCGCGCATGGACGAAGCCCGCATAAGCGAACGAGGACCAGGTACTCCCTGGATCCAAGAGCCTGTGCAGGAAATAGTCAGCCTCCAGCTAGGCGATTGGGCGCCGGTCCATGAGTACAACTTGCGGGCGCAAGACGTGCTCCGCCAAGCAGTCACCAGCCGAACGCCTGGATGAACACCATTTCGGAGGAACGTGGGGAGATAGCCCTTGCGGACACAGTGGAGAAGCTCTGGGACAACGCGTACTGGGAGTGCCGAGACTTGTCCGCACGCTTATCGCAAGCAATGGAGGATTGCCGCATCGCCATAATCACCGCAAAGTACTTGCGCGACCAGAGTCGAATGGCCATACGTTCCGCCCGAACGATGCGCGCTGGGGTTACTCATACCGCGTATGAGCCAGCGGCCTTCCCTTCCCTGGTACACCCGTTTGACGATCACTTGCCTGGGGCAAGTGGATCCAAAACAGCGGAGTCGGAGGCAATACGCGCTACTGTCGGGCGCTCACCTTTTCAATTTTATACACCTCCCCCTCCGTCACCAACCACGGAGCATTTACCCACCCCTCACCGATCCCCAGGAGTGGTGGTAGTCGGGCAAGAATCATTGGGTATAGTACCCATCGACGAAGCAGGATATTGGGTGGAGGCGACGACGTTCTCGGAAAGGGAAATGATCGGGCTATCGGCCGACATTCCCGTCCTCAACACTGCCACTGATGCTACTGCTTCACCTTCCGATCCTTCTGCAGAGACGGCCGTGGAGGTGCCCGTCGTGGACGAGGCCACAACTCCTCTTCCTGAGTCGGATGCAGATATGGTCATCCCGGCCCCCGAACGTCAGCTTACTGACGAGGAGGAATACGATATGAATAATGCTGGGAGGTACACTCGGGCACAGGAACAAGAACTCCGAGAACGTGCGATTGACGACGAGCAAGCTCGCGGCCATGCCTGGCGGGACGTCAACGATTTTGGCCCCTCCTCATCACGATATTTTCGCACCGCTCGAGTCGAACCTGCTCTGGAACTGGAATCTCCCTGTGCGGAGGAGGACTATGCCGCAACATCACAAGACCTTAACCGTATTGTGCGTGAGTCCTATGACTCCAGTCAGATCGACATCCCTGTCTCCCCAAAGGATACCGACGAATTATTATTCACGTCGGTGCGTATGACTGGGAAACGAGAGGCCGAGCGGGTGCTCACTATGATTGACGTACACGGCAACGTGTATTGGAAGTCACAAGTGCTGCCCGAGGACCATTTTCTTCACCCACTATTCAGTGGGACGCACGAGGCGGCGGTGAAGACTGCGCTACTCGAGCATGAACGCGGTAGCCCGGAAAACTGTGGCTACACGGCGGAAGAACTTGAGAAGTGCACCGCTCCGCGAGCAGAGCGCACTCGGTACGGCGTCTCGGATGTCGAACCGCGTATACTGCCGGGCGTGATTTTCCATGAACGCATAGCCAGTTGCGACCCGGACGACGACGCTCAGGACAAACTTCCTGGTTTTCGCGTGCATTTTCTAGCCGCGCGCATCGAACACTCAGGCAATATTCGCAGACCTGAGGGGATTGGACTTTTGGATCAGCCCACGCGTTCCAAATCACAAACTGCCTGCATATCTGCCCTATTGAACATCAATGGGACTGAGGCATACGCATTGATTGACACGGGCAGTACTACTAACTCACTGTCCCCAGAATTTGCGCACGCCACTAAGGCTCCTCGCATCTCGCTGAAGGAGCAGGTTACGCTGCAACTGGGCTGCGTCGGGAGTCGCTCGAGGATAAATTATGGCACCCGAGTCCCTGTGGACTTCGGGGGGATTCGAGGCTACGTATACTTCGATCAAGTCAATCTTGACCGATATGACTGTATCATCGGAACTCCTTTCCTGAACAGGCATGGAGTAGTCCTCGATTTCGCCACAAGGGAATTGCGGTTTCCCAATGGAAACGTTATCCCTGCGTTGCCCCTGCCGGAAGAGGCAGACTTGATCACGAAGCGGAACGCCGCACGAAAAGAGGTGGTCTGCGTAGCGCCCGAGTTGTGGAAACTCCTCCACGTTCGGATTGCGCCACACAGGGCACGGAGGCCACTCGAAAGTCAAGAGTGACGATCGAGGAGGAGGAGGAGGAGGTAGGAGAAAAACTTCCGACCTTACCAGCGGACTACAGATATTTTATAGAGACAGAGGAGGCTGACCCCTCTGAATTGGTTCGCGCACCACCAAATACAAGCGCACCCCTCGAGACACCCATCAAGGAAGTCGAGGAGGAAACTACTCCCGCATCCGACATCGAAGAGGACGAATACTTCGACGCATTCGAATTCGTAGACGACGAATGTCCCAAATGCGAACAATTGAAGCTCGAAGATGCTGTCGAGAAACCGCGGGTGCTTCACATCGACATTGATCATGTCAATGAAGACGCACGAACTCCATCCCGGATACGCAATGACGGGATGCCTGATATAACCACCCACTCGGTAATCACGATTCACTCGTCGAAGCGGCGAGTCTCCCGGATGAACGACTCTGACCCAACGGGAATCAACGACGAAGCCCTCGAGGAGGCAGTGTCCATAATGGCCATGGCCAGGATGGAGGCTGACGACGCTCCTGCTGGCCCAAAGCCAGTAGCTTCCCCCGATCGGTTGGACCCTCTGCGGGCGAAATGGTTCGAGGCATGTGCAGATCTTATGGGACCAATCCCCGAAACACTTCCCCCATTCCGGGAAATAAATCATGAAATAAACTTGATTGACGACAGCCTGGTGTATGGATACCATATGCCCCGCTGTTCGGATGCCCTTCGACCACAGCTGCGCGACAAGATCAATAGATACGTGCGCGCAGGATGGTGGGAAATGCGGCCTGTCCCACAGGCCGCACCTTTGCTTTGCATTCACAAGAAAACAGGGACTCTACGAACAGTCGTAGATGCACGGAAGCGCAATGACAACACCACGAAGGACGTTACACCCTTTCCTGATCAAGATAACATACGAATGGACGTCGCTCGAGCAAAATTTCGCTCGAAAATCGACATGTCCGACGCGTATGAACAGATCAGAGTTCGCAGCGACGACGTCTGGAAGACCGCTTTCGCGACAACGTTCGGCACTGCGGTATCCAATGTGATGCAACAAGGGGATTGCAATGCCCCTGCTACTTTCCAAAGATTGATGACTTGGATATTCCGTGACGAGATCGGGACTTTTGTTCATGTGTATTTAGACGATATATTCGTGTTCTCGAACTCAGAAGACGACCATGAAAAACATCTTAAAACTGTGTTTGATCGTCTGCGTCGGGAAAAAATATATTTGAGCAAAGCAAAATGCGATTTGTACTCGAGAAATATGGACTGCCTCGGCCACCGTATAACGGACCGAGGCTTACACGTCGATACGGACAAGATGGCACGCATTCTGGAATGGCGCACTCCCCGATCGCAGCAAGAAGTTATGCGATTCCTAGGGTTAGTGCAGTACTTGACCAACTTCATGCCAGAAGTGGCACATTTGACGTCGCCGCTTGAGTCCATCTGCCGCGGAGGGCAGACATTCGCGTGGCGACCGTTCCACCAATACTGTCTTGACCAGATCAAGCTAATTGCGAAACGGACGCCCATACTAAAGCCTATAGATCCGTCCAAGCCAGATCCTATCTGGCTGATTTGCGACGCGTCATCCTGTGGGGTGGGCGCTCTATACGGGCAAGGCCCGGATTGGCAGACATGCCGCCCAGCGGGCTTCATGTCTAAAAAGTTCACATCAGCGCAGCGTTCATACAAAACATATGAACAAGAAGCGCTTGCGATTATAGAAGGACTCCTGAAATGGGAGGATAAGTTGCTTGGTCGAAAAATTATGATAGCATCTGACCATAAAGCTCTTGAAGCTATCAAGACCGCGGCCCGAGGCAGTCTGAATGGGCGACTCATCCGTTGGGATGAATACCTCTCAAGGTTCGACTTCGAGATCTTCCACGTTGCGGGAGTAAAGAATAAAGTGGCGGATTGCCTGTCAAGATATTATGAGAATGACAGGCCCGACGAACATCATCCGCCACACAACTATGTCAACGGGGATTATCGTCTCAACCCGGATCTGGAAGACATGACTCGGCTCCGCGCCGAGGAATTGGCGGATTACCCTATGCGTCTGTTCGCGGCACGCGTGCACATTGAAGCAGTCGAAGACAGAGTCCTGGAGGCCGCGGAAATGGCAAAGCACGCCGAAACGCTGAAAGGGTTGCCCAGGAGAAGCAGGAGGATTCAAGATAAAGTAGTTTAAATGCGAATGAAGACAAAGAGACAACAAAGTTGAATCTTTAACCAAATCCACAACAAACAACAAATCCTAAACACTAATGTTACTACTGTCGAGTTCGTATTGTAATGAGGGGAGCAGGTATTTAAGGGGTTGCTGTCTTAGACGTGTGCAGCGCGCGTGTTGTCCTGAGTGAATCAAGGCTTGGTAACCGAAGTTATAGCACCCTATTCGCAAAGTGGATTGTAAAGCGTCCAAAGCTATAGCCAAAATCCCAACTGTATCCAAGAGCCAAGGCTTTACAAGCCGTTCCAATTCCCAAGAGCCAACAAATCAAATCCCAACCAAAGGCTATACAAGCCGACACACAAACACAAGTCACACAATTCACAATCAAACAGGGGTCAGGAGTATCGCCAGGGGCGTGCAGGGATTTATATTATAACTTGGAACCGAACTATCTTGAGTAGCTTGGGTGACAAGTCCAGATCCAAACCTTGCGTTAAGGAGGGCCGTATAGCTGGGTGGCTGCCTCAATAACCGGGGTAGGATTCTGTACTGTACATGCCAGTGCTCTCGCTAATTTATACTGTACACTATAACGCTTACACGGAGAGAATTACATGATTGCGGATAAACGGACTAAAGGTGTGACGAACGATCGGGTATACATGTGTTTAAACTGAATAGAAAACGAGTCATATCGAGGGCCAAGAGGTCACAGTTGAAATAAGAAAGATTAATGACACTCCTGTGTGTCTGTCAGTTGCCTTGGAACCTATCTCGGACTTCGTGTGGTGCTTGAAGTCGAGATTAGGTCCTTGGTTCTGAATAGGGCCGTGCCCGTGGATGTGATACTCAGAACTGAAATCTACAAGGCTGCAGCTTTCAGTGAGTACCCCGCACTTCCTGAAGAAGGGCTTGAAAGGTTGAGTTCCTGGATTGGAACTCAAACCTTCCCGTTTAGAGTCTTCGATCGCGATTTGATGCCATCATGTCCGGATAATGCCGTGTCGGCCTATTCGGAACATGAGCCCGGGCAAGTGCTAACCGGTCACGTGAGCCAACGCGTATCCCATCTTGGTACAAAGAGCCGTAAACAATGGTCTTGTTCAGGCGTTCATAGCCACAAGCCATAATCCAAATAAATCCCCAGATACCCATTAGACGTATTGTGAATAGGGGAACCCTCTTGTACAACCTGAGTGTAAGTGACTGACCCAGTTTAGTTGTAACCCGTACAACAGCGCTAAGTCAGTATGATCGTTCTGAATAGCCCCTGCGGGTGGACCTCTGATAGTCCCTATTAAGAGTAGGCTCAAAGCATAATATCAGGAATGATATTATGCTTGAGACGCGCGTTTAAAAGCACAGAAAACGCGAAAAACGCGTAAAACAGGCCTATGCCCGATACACGGCTTATCATCTCCCCCAATTTTTACTATTGACCGTCCCCGGTCATCCGTGCTTATTTAGATTATGCCCATGCACTATTCCGCCATTTGTGAATTTGTTACCCCATTGTCTTGTTCCCTTTGACGCGTCGACGCGTCTTAACGATAATTCAGCACCGCCCTAGTCGCTGAACGGGTTGCTCAGGGATTGCGACTTGAACTTCTAAGATACCAAAACTCGACGGCTTGAATGCAGAAATCACAAAAGATACAACAAAGTTGGATCTTTCACAACAACCACAACAAACAACCTAATCTCAATATAAAAGCCCTTGTTTTAAAGTCACAAAACACCCAGGTTCGTCCTCAAGAATGTATGTTTTCTGAGAAAGCAGATAGATGTAATTGTTTCGATGTGATTGTGTCTTTCTAGCGAACGAGGACTCTAACCGAAGTTATAGCGCTTATTCTCAAGATTGGATTTTAAAGCGTCCAAGCTATAGCCAAATTCCCAAGAGCCAAATCCCAAATGCCACGCCAATATACACGCCAGATATGCCACGCCTGATGCCACGCCTTATACACGCCTGATGCCACGCCTTATACACGCCTTATACACGCCTTGAGTTCAATTCACAGTCAGGAGCAGGGTATCACCACAGGGGTGTGCAATTGTATTAACTTGAAACGGAGCTATCTTGAAAATAGAATAGCCCTGGGTGTCAAATCCAGATTCAGCCCTTTCGTCAAGGAGCCACCAGTATAGCTGGAGGTAGCTCAATAACTCGGGGGAAGCTTCTGTACCGTTCATGCCAGTTCTACGCTCTACTTATACTGTACAATATGTGCTTACTACGATAATATTACATGCCAGACGGATAAACGGGAATGATAACGGATAAACGGGAAATGATCTGTGACGAGCCAAGACATACATGTGTTTAAAATGAATAGAAAGAAACAGAAATAGAATGATTAAGTGGTCACAGTTGAAATGGGTATTTGGAATAGGACCCCCTCTGTGTCCATCCGTCGCCTTGGTACTTATCTCGGACTTCAGGTTATGCCGAAGTTGAGAATAAGCTCTCTATGTTGAGAATAGGCCGCTGCCCGCCTCCTAGGTAGTCACAGTTGGATTCTACTAGCCTGTAGCTTCCTCCTGGTACCCCATACTCCATGCAGAAGAGCTTGAGAGATCATGTTCCTGAAAGGATCATGATCGTTCCCTTTTTGGTTCGATCGCGATTTGATTTGAACCATTGTTCCGAATAATCCCGAGTCGGTTTTATCCGAACCGTGGATGCCGAGCCATCACGTGATTAAACGCGTCTTTGATTTAGGTACAAAGAACAGTCAACAGAGTTGCCTGATTCTGTAGTACACTGCCTCGATGTCCAATGAAAGCCCCTGAGCCAACACTTTGGTTATTTTCAACTTTGGAGGAGTCAACTAAGTGCAACCTGAATCTTGAAAATAGGACCCAGTTTGAATTGCAACCCGTACAACAGCCCTGAACCAGTATGATCCGTTCTGGCTGAGTGACTGCGGGTGAGCGTATTAAGGCTCCCTTGTAGTCTGACTCAAAGCTCATGTGTGTGCTTTAGATGCGCGTTCACATATTGATAAAACGCGAAAAACCAGGGAAACAGGGTATAACCCGAAACCCGGCTTATCATCTCCCCCAGTCTTTAATACTGACCGTCCCCGGTCACCAGTCAACTTTATAGTTCCATCATTAGCCATCTCAACGTGCACCTCAATATCTTTTTATTTCCCATGTAGACGCGTCGACGCGTTGACTTAGAACAGAAGTTGAAAATACGCGATTCCCAAATCCTATTTTCAACCAACACCGCCTGGACCGGTCCGAGGCCTATTTTCAACATTCTGGACCATGGTGACATGGCCCAGTCTATTTTCAAGTTCCCCGCCCGCACAGCCCATTGTTACGTTCATTGTTACGGCATCCCATCAAACCATTGATTGAGGATCCTGATTCAGCTACCCCGCGGACGCAAATCTCTAAGACACCGTCCCCCTATTAAGGCAAGACTCTCCTCTTCAATTGCTCCTTGGTGATACCCATTTTCAAGGTTCTTCCCCTTCACACTACATCGCTCAATCGAGACCAAAGTTGACAATAGGTATTTTTGGTTCCAAATAAGCTCTGTGTTTGAATTGAACGCCCTGAAACTGTTATACAGTCTCCTTCTCCATTGTTATTGCGCAGCCCAGAACCCAGGGTCGCCGGTGCCGTCTCTCAACCATATATAAGGCGAGTCATGGCCGCAGCTCCCACTCTTTCGCTCTTTTCCGCTCCCCCATCTGCTATTTTCAACTTCGCGCCTACAACGCCTCTCAACGAAATGCCGCCCAAGCCCGTCTCTTCTGCCTCCGCTAAGCCACGTTCGACACGCTCCCAGGGCAAGCCCAAGTCCGTCGCCACGCCGCCTTCGAAACCGCGATCCAAGGCCACGCCCAAGAAGGTCGTTTTGAAGTCTCCCGAGCCGGAGTCCGAGCCCGCGGGAGATGATGAGGCTGAGTCGGAGGAGGGCGTGGACGAGGTTCCTGCAAAGGAGCCAGCCCGCGCCTCTTCGACTGCAACTGATCCCCCGGTTCGTTCTCCTTCGCCTCCCGAGATCTCAGACGATCTCCTCTGCTACTTCAACGCGCCCTCTGTGAAGCCCCTGGTCCCGTACTTGAAAAGGGCCGAGGCCATTGACGAGGACGAGATCTTGGAGGTTGAACTCGCTATTCGCAACGCGCTCCCCGTTCTGGTGCGTTTTCTTTGACTATTTTCTATTCAAAGTCTTATTTTCAACTTTTTGAACAGCGCCTTCTTCATCGCGAATCGCAGAAAGAACGCCAGCCCGAGGATTTTCGGCGTTTCTACCATCAATACACGCAACTCCTTCGTTCGCTGGGCAAGGTCCCTGCCGCCTGGGCCGCAGTGACTCTTCCCGTCGAGAATATTGACGATGAACCCGTTCGTATTTTCAACTTTTATTTTCTAATTTTCAACTTTGAACCCTTTTCAGGAGTACCCCGAAAAGGGATTCAAACTCCCCACCGCGTTGCCTCCGATGCTTCGTCGTGCCCGCGAGCCACCCGTCGACGAGTCCAACCTCGTTGATGCCAACGAGCTCTTCCCCAAGCCCCGCCCTTCTGCGTTCGGCAAGAAGGGCAAGTCGATCAAGGTCGACCAGCAGCCCGAGGCCGCCGGTCCCAGCTCTTCGACGCCCAGCAAGCGCAACCTTCGCTCCTCCAAGAAGGCGGGTGAAGAACAAACCGGTAAGTATTTCTTCCCTCATTTCCTCCTTATTTTAATTTGTCTTTGCACTCTTACTAACTTGTCTTATTTTCAAGATCAAGCCGAGTGCGTAATAATACATACTTCGACCGCCTCCACCAGCAAGCTGACTTATTTTCAACTTCAGGCAGGGAGGTTCGAAGCGCAAG
This sequence comes from Mycena vitilis, assembly GCA_029203975.1. Classification (NCBI taxonomy): domain Eukaryota; kingdom Fungi; phylum Basidiomycota; class Agaricomycetes; order Agaricales; family Mycenaceae; genus Mycena; species Mycena vitilis. The sequence continues at coordinate 64,699 of JARGYF010000168.1, forward strand.
CGGGGTTCTGGCAAGGGGAAGAAGAAGGTAAGCCTTCTTTTCCATCTCTTGTTTTAGATTCCCTTCTAACTCTTATTCAGGCGTCGCCTGAGCCGTCGTCTGACGTCGAGATGTCTGATGTTGAGGATCGGGGAGCGCCGAGCTCAGACGTAAGTCTTTTCAGCTCGTCTCTTTCCTGTTCAACTTATCCAACCCGCTCTTCAGGACGATGACGAAGGGGTGCAACCCCCCAAGAAGACCCGCAAGAACGCAAAGGGGAAGAAAGTTCGAGTTGGGGTAAGTTCCCTTTATTTTCAACTTTCGACTTTTTCACTAATTCGTTTCACGTTTCTTCCTTAGCGTACCAAGGTCAAGGATATGGATACCCGCGCGTTTGGGAAGGAGGTGGGAGCGTTGGCGGAGAAGTTGGCAGCGCGTAAGCTCAAGAACCGCAAGGCCAAGGACAAGTGTAGATAGAACCATGTCCTATTTTCAACTTTGTACTAACCGCTTTTCTTTTTAGCCCTCCAGCTCACCATCGACACCGGCGCCGAGGCGCCCTTTGTCACCATCGTCCGCCAACCGAACACCGGTTCCAGGATCATCTACTCCGCCCTCGCGCCCAAGAACATCCTTCGTGGCATGCCCGAGGAACACGACGACCGGGAGATCCCTCCCATCTCGATGGAGGAGGTGCAGGAGTTGGACGTCGAGGCAGCCGTCGCCGTGCGTGCCCTTATCTCTACTTCTGTTTTCTCTCTGATTTTTGCCTTAGCCCAAGTTCCGTTGTGCCAATTGTTGCCTTGCCGGCGAGGAGTGTCGCGTGGTTGGTTTTGGGGCTGTCTGCTCCTTCTGCCAGTCGCACGGCTTTACTCGCTGCTCGGACCACATGTCGGCGGAGGAGATCCTCCTCGCGCATCGTCGCTTGAGCTCCTTGTACGCCATCTCTTCTGATCGTAAGTTGAACTTAGTCGCTATTTTCAATTTTGCTGACTATTTTCAACTTTTTCTAGTTTACGAGGTTTCATTCCGCGAGGCCCTCGCCGCCCAGCGCCGCGCCATCGAGCTTCAAGAGCTAGCCCGAAAGGCGTCGCTCGAGGCGCTCGACCGCTACGCTCATCTCTTCACCTTGAGCCACTCGATGATCGACGCGCTCGGGCCCGACATCTTCCTTGAGCGCTTTGCGTCCAAGGAGGAGCCCGAGCTGATCGTGGATCACTTTAAGTCCCAGGTCGCCGCCTACAACCTCCTGCGCTACGGGTCCGACACCGAGATGGTGATCATCCCCAACGAGCACGAGCCTGCTGTCGAGTGGCAGCGCTTCACGAACGGCAAGTTTTTCAAAGGCGCCCACAACGTCCCGGTCTTCTCCAACCTCCGTGAGGAGTTCGTTGTGGACCGCGAGACGTCTTCATCGCCGGAGCCGCCGAAGCAGGGATCGTCGAAGAAGGGCAAGGGCAAGGCAAAGGCCACTTCTTGAACTTATTTTCTACCTTTGTACGCACGACTTTTCCGCGATTTTCTTGTTATTTTCTACTTTGTACTAATCACTATCGCCTCTCTGATACGGACCTCAGATAGTTTTTAGTTACATTGTAGTCTCCATACGTACACCTCGCTTGTATATCTTGGAAAATGCGAGAATCTTTCTTGGTCTGAACTCGTGGGAATTTAAGACTTAGAGGATTTTCGTCCAAGACCAAAGTTGAAGATAACGCTTAGGTTGAGATTAGATATCATTTCCGCTAATCTAGTCGTAAGTTGACTTTTGATTATCGTTAATGACACTCTTCTTATGATGGTGGCGATACACCGCCATCATTACCCTTATAAACATGTCAGCATTTGAGACGCCCCTCAGTCAAGTCTTCTTTTCAACTATGACCATCTACTGGCATCTCAATTTTGGATCTGTGGAGGCAGAACATGCGTCATTCATGCTTGAGGATTTCAAGGTGCGTCTCAGTAATCCCTCATATTCTTCTTTGACTTATGAGTATTCCTGTAGCCGACTTATCGTTGCCAGATTTGTGAGACCAACAACCGTGAATGCTCTTTCAACGGTTGGGGCCGCGGGTGCGATGCCTGTGAGGAACGCTATGAGGGCCATTGTCTCTTTCGATTCAACTACGGCTGGCAGGACTTCATGACCAGGGCGGAGTTCGCGGAAAATAGTACGCCCCGTTATTTTCAACTTTCCTCTCTATTTTCAACTTTCATCCAGGTCTCTCTTCACGGTTACGTCGAGCTCATCGCCGTTACTTCCGAGATCTACATGGGCTACCAGAACGTAGTTTCCAAGATCCACCAGACGCACCCCGATGCCAATGATCATACCGCGAACGTCACCAAATTGTTGGCAATGTGCTCGGAGATGCAAGGTCACCGTAAGCGTGCTCGTCTTGCAGCTGAGAAGGCTTCGCTCGTGGCCATGGAGAAGAACCGCGAGGAGAAAGATCTTGCCAAGGAGGCTGCGAGGGAAGAGAAGCGCGTGAGTCGCCAATATTTCTATCAGTGCCCCGCTTATTTTCAACTTTTAGCCCCGCAAGAAACCCAAGAAGAACTCTCCCCCTGAAGTCCCTACTTCCGACGAAGAAGACGATTCTGTCCCCGATGAAGACGTCCCAATGGAGGATGTCGATTCACAGGTGCGCTCCCCCAGTCTTTTAATATTCGCCATTTCTGACGCCTATTTTCAACTTTTGGAAGGAGCGCCGCTCGTCCCCCGAAGTCCAGATTGTTGACGACCCCATTGATTTCGACAAGGGCGCTCAGGTTGTCGTGTCTGGTGGGAAGCTCGTTCCTCGTGCTGGGCACGAAAAGGCAATCCACACCATCGTCCATAAAGTTGTTGAGGATAACAAGGTCGTTGAGGACAAGAAACTGGTGCGCTCCTTATTTTCAACTTTTCCCCAGACACATCTAATCCCAATTTCAAGAGCAAGGCCGCTAAGAAAGAGAAGAAACGCGCCGAGGTCATCCTTTTCCCTTATATCCACCTCAACCGTATTGATCGCACTTCGGCTGCGTATGTTCAGGCTATGAACATTGTTGCACAGACCGCACCTGAGGAAGCTGCCAAGGTAGCGTCCATCACTACTCCTCCTTCGTTGAAACGTGGTCGTGCCAACGACTATATTGACTGGGAGTGCGGTCGTTTCTATTATGCCCAGAGTGCGTTTCCTTATTTTCAACATAAGTTTTTAACCGCTGACCCTGCTTCATAAGTTAAACACCCCACGCCTGGATCCAACCAAGTCCCTGACCGTGCCGCACGCGCCATCCAAGGTGCTGTGGGTGTTGATATTCCCAACAAAGGTCTCCTCCGTGCCGAATACGAGACTCGTAGCAACATTGTCGCCGTCATTGCCCGACTCTCCGCTGATCTTGGAATTCACGAGACGCTCGTTGCCAAGCATAACGAGATGGCCACCCTCATTAGGGCGCGCGGTTTGACTGCGCTCACCGACCTTCCTGAGGAAAAGTAGGTAAGGCGTTCCCTAATTTCAACTTCTGTCGCCGTATTGAACATGTTTTCTCAGAGGTTCAATCGGAGGCCAAGACAACGACTGTCCCTACGCTCATACCCACACATCCACACACTCTCTTGTTCCATGCCCTGTCAAATCGGGTCCCTGATCCGTCGACTTCACATTCCCTCGATATCCCAACTTTCAGAAACTAGTCCCACACAGCGCGGCTGTTAATACCGCATACTGTCGTTACTGCCTCATCTGTCTATACCGACCTCGGGTTCTTAAGCTCGATTGACCACGCTCCTTGAATATATTTGCCGTTGCCTATAACCGTTCCCTTTGATTCCAATGTTGAAAATAGTCTGGATATCTTATTTTCAACTTTGGTTCCGGTGCTCTCCTGCTCACTTTCGCTTGCGTTTAGACCGTCTGGGATTTGTAGTGTCATATGCTGGCTCGGGCTCCAAAGAAACCTCTTCAGGTTCTTCTTCGCTCTCATATTCATCTGACAGTTCTTCGGCATTCAACTCTTTCCAGTTTGGAACCAACTTCACTTTGCGAAACTGCATATCCTTGCCATCATACTCATCTGGAGGTTCTTGATCTTCGACCAAGGCATCCAGCTTTTCTGCCGACATGTCTATCAGCGTCTCTATTTTATCCGAGAGCCTGATATGTTTCCTCGCTTCAAAAGGAATAACTCTAAATTGCGCAATTTTACTATGGTACATTGCACCATTCATTTCGCAGCACAGGTAAGACCCTCCTTTTGTCCTTCGAACAACCACCATGGGTCCCAGATACCTAGGCTCCATTTTGGTGTTAAGAGATTTCTCAACCGAGGTGTTGCGAATCAACACTAACTCCCCAGGTTGAAAATTGAAATTCTCTATAGTGTCCTTATGGACGCGTTCATATCTTCGGACCGCGGCCAGCTTCTCAGCCGACACTCTCTCCCGCATTTCTTCAACATGTTGAGAGTGCTTTGCCAGAGCCCTGGCTCTTAAGCCAACCAGTTCCGCCGTGGAGATTATCGTATCAGGATACTCTACTAACCACGTCGATTCCTCAATGTCCAGTGGGATTGTTGGATGCGCACCCGTCACTGCAAAGTAAGGAGTACAGCCCAATCCTCTCCTGGCAGTAATTCGGTCTGCCCAGATTACCTGAGGTAGGAACCAATACCATTTTCTAGTATCGCCCCCAGTTGCCTTATATAAAGACTGCCTCATATCCCAATGCCCACGTTCCACTGGACCGTTTGCTTGTGAATTATAAGGTGAAATCCTTATACCCGTGATGCCGTACTTGGCATTCAACCACTTGACTGCAGCTAGAAATTGTCCCGCATTGTCTGTAACGATCCATTTCGGACAGCCCCACCGACAGATAATCTCTTCGAGGAGAAATCTACCTAAGGCCTCCCCGTTATCAGCCCTAAGCGCCCTTGCCTCGAGCCACCTGGTTAAGGAGTCTCTGGCAGCGACTACTAGTCTGTGTTGGTTCGAAACAGTCCCCATAATCATCACATCGATATGTATCTTTTGAAAGATACTTGGTGTCAAAGTAGCGATTGGCGGTATTTTCAACAATTTCTTTTGCCTTGCTTGACACAACCTGCAGGTCTTCACATACCAGGCAATGTCCTTTTCCATTTCTGGCCACCAAAACCTGTTCTCTATGAGAGATTTGGTGGAATAGACGCCCTTGTGTCCCAGACTGTCGTGAGAGGCCTTCATCATATACATACGATGCTCTTTCTCCACTACCAGTCGGTGTTGTGAGTCTTCTCCACGTCTGTAGAGCCTGCCTTTGGCGTCGAGGAAGAAGAGCTTTCGCATGTCTCATGAACGACTTGTACTTTTTATTGGAATAGCCTTTAGGTCTCTTAAGAGGGTCCTTTAGCCAATTTTCAACATAGCGAAGTTTGTCATCTGCGACTATTGCCCCTTCCGATCGATGGTCCTCAGGGTAGGGCTCCCTTTTACTAGGATCCCACTTGAAATCCGTATTGGGTAGCAGCCCTTCCTCTTCTTGGATCTGGCTCATTAGAAACTGCGGCATTGGAGCCTGATCAGTCTCATAGGCCTTGCGAATTGCTTCGTCCATCGTCTTCTGTTCCTCATGCGCGTGGTCACATTCACATTGAAATTGCGAGACGTGAGTAGCCATAGAAGGCAAGCCTTCTGGACTCTCATCCGCAATACATTGAAAATAGCCCCCGCGTGTGTCAATGTCATGTTTGAACTCGTCCAACTCCAGCGGTTGAGGGATCTCCTTGTCCCAATCTTGGTGGTCCTCCGGGGGAGGGTTCTCATCGTACCCTTCCTCCGGATTTGCATACACTGGATCCCCTGGCTGAACCTTTCTTCGAGATAAGCCGTCTGGCGAGAAGGTAAGTCCTCGAACGTGCTTAAGTTGAAAATGGAACATCAAGATTTGTTCGATCCATCTGTTAATGGTTGCGTTGGGTCCCATGCCTGGATTGGCCAGCATGCCTTTGATATACATGGCATCTGTCTCTATTACAAGCCTGCGACACCCCAACAACCAATACTGCATATGCAAAAGCGCCCGCAATAGTCCGTACAACTCCCTCTTCGGCTGAGAGAATCTTGCCTCTCTTTCGTTCAAAGGTATGGAGTCAAACTTTGCATAATATTTCTTCTTGGGATCATCTGGGTCTACTTGATATATTTCAAGCCCTACGGCCATCCAGGAGGTATCCACAGCCATTACTACGTCAGAGAGCCAATCGTAATTGATTGGTTTCAATGCCATGCAATTTTCAACCGCGTGTTTGATAGTACTCATACAGGCTTCCTGCTTTTCTGACCATTCCCATTCCACGTCTCCTCGTAAGAGCTTGGCAATGGGCCTCGTCATAACCGTGTAGTCCTTGATAAACATCCGCATAGTACCGACAACTCCTAGGAATTGCCTGATTTCAGAGATATTTTCAAGCGCTGGCCATCTCGAGATTACACCAATTCTGTCTTCTGACGGCCTTCTCCCTTCGAAAGAGCACATGTGCCCAACAACTGGAAAGATTGCCATACATAAGAGAGCCTTGAGTCCGGAGAATGTCCCTTTACAATATTTGACCCGTTGAACTACACGGTTCAAATTTTGAAAATGCTCCCATACAAACCTCCGTATACCCGGGTTGAATGGATGGGTCTCGCACTTCCCATTCTCATCCTGATACCTTGACCCTGGGCCCCTGACGGGTACGTCGTCAATGTAGGGAATAGTGACGTGTGGAATTTCATCCCGAAGTATGAAGGTCACATCGTCGTGAAATATTGGTACCGAATTGGTCCAACCTTGAGGCAGTTTAACTAACCTTAAGGCTCCGAACGGAGTCTGGAATGTTGTAAAGTCCCTAGAATTTTCATCCAAGTCCCTATGGTCATAACCAGAGTACAAATCCAAAACCGCACCGCAAGCGCGGCCAGCAAAGTGATTCGCAAGTTCTTCCGTTGCAGGAGGTATTCCTGAATGAGCAATTGTCACAGCGTTCAAGGGTTCCAAAGCGTGGACAAGACGGACACTTTTGCCATCCTTCTTAACCACTCCAAAGAACTTAGTGCGATACGAAGCATTAGAAGGCTCATAAACTCCAGCGTCTATCTTATTCTTAATGATTTTACACACTTCCTCTAATTGCCCACGCGGAATGGGGATGCTCTTTTCAACCCAGACCTTATGTTCAACTACCGGCATTTCAACCGGTGGGAAGAAGTCGTGACGAAAGCTTCCCCGCTCAGCATCATTCCAGGCGAAGCCGTCCTCATGAACCATCATAAATTGGTGCATTAGTTTCTTCTCCTCCGACTGCATGAAGTCTCCAGCGTGAATCTTGTCTATGATCTCCTTCCTTTCTTGGGTGTACCTACCAGTTGGACAGAAGTCCCCAGGATTTGGTGATAACACAGGCAAGTTTTCCAAAGGATCCCCAGTGATCTCCCGCGTTATGCGGAACCGTTCTGGTAATTCCCCGTAGACAGGCCGCGTCTTCAAAGCTACTGGTTTATACTTCTTAGTTGAAAATACCGAAGCCACCGGCACACCCGACTCAGTTTCGGCTGATTCGTTTGCACAGGCGTCCTCTTTGTCTATTCTCCAACTGGGGCCGCAACATTCGCAAGGTCCGGGAGGTATTTCGCCTGTATAGTCATTGCTAACCGTGTTTAGGAAGATATTTTCAACTTCGGCCGACCCCTTATTTTCAAGATCGGCCGGTTCAGGATGTATCCAATCCACAGCTGCGCAACAATAACACCGGACATCCGGATCATTCGTATGCTTCCCACGGTTCGATTTCCCGGCCTTGGCTTCCTTCTTGGGAGGTTTCACCGGTCGAACACCGCAATGCTCAGGTAAACGCTCGTCAAAAGTGAAGACTTGGTAAGATCTGTCCCCGTCTTTATGTTCCTGCTTAGGCTTGGGCTTCACGAACTCCTGTAACAGAGTCGTGGCCTTCACATCCTCCTTCAGTGATTTGCTGTTGGTGGAAGCCTGCAAGTACGCCGTATTTAATTCGTCCGTTGAGAAGTCCTTCCCGTCCCGAGGTTCCAAATAGCCTTCAATTTGGAGTTCACCATTATTATCAAAACCGAATTTCAGCGCGAGATCTCCTTGAGGACGGTTAATCCCTAATTCCTCGAAGACGTCCGAAAATCCTGCCTCTGATCATATGGTGGTGTCTTAATAGGCGCAGCTTTTGCTGTTGTATTAGGAACCTCGCCTTCGTCCTCGACCTCAGTAATAGAAGCCCTAGGGCTCTTTGCTCTTACTAAGCCGCGGTCGTAGGTGGGTACTGCAACTCTTTTTCCCGTGATGGGGTCCTTAAGAGTGACGAAAGTCCGACCGTCGCTCTTATTTTCAACAATGCTCTCAGTCAACATTTCGAAAGGCCTGCCCAGAAGAATATCATAGGGCACCCCTTCAATAACGTGGGCTTGGAGATACACCGTGAGGTCCCCCAGTGTAAATGGTATATTACGAGCCAGACCTGAAGTCTTTTTCATGCCACCATTCGCACTTTCCATCCAGATTGCAGTATCTGGATCCCATGGTATTTTCAACTTTTCGGCGATATTCTGATTTATGGAAATAATCATAGATCCGCCATCGAGTATCGCCTCAACGTGTTCTATACCATTGACCAAAGGAAACAAGCACTTTATGGGCCCTGAATCTATCCCGAAGGACTTCAACTGGTTTAGCGCCATGAATACTTGTTTCTTCTCCTCATTAGATCCTAGCGTTGACAAGTAAATCTCATAGGGGTCTGGAGCAATTAAAGAGCCAGCAGGTACATTTATGAAGTCCCCGCTGCTGAGCGTGAAGATGCTGACTTTTGGCAATTCGTTTATATCCAAAGCATCATACCTCAACGTCTCCTCTTCTTCCAGGCAATCCCCAGGTAAGATATTTTCAACATTTTGCGCCAGTACAGTGCCTTTATCAAGCGGCTGTCTGGACTTGGTTATTTGTGCCTTGAGTTCTCGAGCAACTTCAGGGGACACTGTAGCCATCTCTTCGGCGGACATCTCGAAATTTCCACCTAAGATACGCTTCGCAACCTTCTTCACAGTTTCCGACTTGTTAAGTTTGGGAACCACCCTATAATTTTGCTCATCTGGCATAGGTATCGGTTCTTTCGGAGGCCTAGGACGTTCAGGCTTTCCCTTAACGGCGAGCATCTTGTCATATTTGACTTGATAGGGTTGTTGTTCACCGTCCGAGTAGTCATCATCGAGGTCGATCTTAATTTCAACTTCGCGATTCCTCACTTTTTCTGGCTGTTTTTCCCCAGATGCTCTCTCTTCAGGCTCATCTTTCATGTGGCGGCGTAGCATAAGGACTATCATGTTTTTAAGTTCAAGAAAGGCCCCTTCATGATCTCCGCCCCACTTGAAGGATCTAGTCCCCTTTCCTTTTATAAGGTCAACAAATGGCTTTATGTGTTTCGCAAAGTTCCAAATGTTGTCCCTGTAAGCATTCATCATCCCCAATGCGTTGGCTACCTCGCTATAAGTCCTGGGGCTAGGCCAGTCCTTGATACGGGCAATGCGCTCTTCCAAGTCATCTCTATCTCCCAATTTCACCCTCCAATTGTCACTAACTTCAGCCAGACTCTCAACCTTCTCAGTAGCCCCTTGTCGGTTCTCCGGAGGCTTGGCTACAGAGGGTCCAGATTTATTTGAACCTCCTGCCTCCTTCCTCGAACGATCTAGAAATTTGAGTTGGCAGGTTCAGAACCTGCCCCAGTCCTAGTTTGAATGAACTGGTTGGAAGCATTGCTGTTGGACTGGCTTTTAACGGCCTCCACAAGCTGAGCCAACTGTTGAAGATCCCATCCCGCGGGCAGAGTTACGCTATTTGCAACTACGGCATTATTCGGAACTACGCCGCCCATTTGCATGAACTGTTGTGGCATAGCCTGAGGTTTTGCCATAATCTGCGGCTCCATCTGCTGCGGAATCTGAGCATTCAACATCTGGACTTTCATACTTCTTAACTCATCATCTCTGGTATCGTAGAGCATATTAACTTGATCACAGTCCGGGTCAAACCCTTGTTGCAATAGCTGACTCTGTGCGTTTCCAATGCGTCCAAGTTCAGACCCGCGTCTTTTCCCTTGTGCGGCCCAGTAATCGTCGACACGTTCCTTTCTACTTTTGTTTTCTGGGTAGCGAGGAATGTATCTACCATCGCCGAGCTTTATGACACCATTTTCAAACTTCACGTAGCCCATGTCGATGTGCTCTTGCTTATAGGGACAATTGGACGAGTAATGTTCAAGGAACCAACAGTAGAAACAGCTCAAATTAGCGCCTTTGTTGGCATTATTGTTACCATTTCCACCGTTGTTCCCATTAGACTTGACCATGGCATTAGAATTCCCTTGCCCATTGCCGCCGTTCTGTCCCGACCCATGGTTATGTTCCATATGAGGAGGTACATCCCGAACGTTCTGAACAAAAGACTTCTTCAATGAAGAGTCGACTTTTTCCTCAATTTTCTTGTCGACTAGACTGACTTGATCACGTAGACTAGCAATAATCTGTGAGAGCCCTTCAATCTCTTTCTTCATATTGGAGTTGACCTTAGTTGAAAATAAGCCAGTTCCCGATTCACCAAGCCTTGAGCCCGTGCCGCCGACCCAATTACTGGATATAGCTTCAGCGATCCCAATGACCTTGCTTAACGGAATCTTTGCGCCTCTTCTCTTTACTAAAGGTTTCCCTTCCTTGCCATCTGTTAGAGGGGGAGAGGTGAGTTTTAACTTAAGTCGACACCCAAGCTAAACACATCCAAGTTCTATTGAAGAAGGACGGCGTAGCGGAGGGCAAAGATAAGTTCCCTTCACTACGACCGCCCGAACTATATATAATACATCAAAGTAACTAAGTCATCAGTAAGGATATGGACAGTGGAGATGTAGGGATGTAGGGATGTGAGTATGTAAGTAAGGCGTCCGCCTTACACCCTCCCCTACAGGACAAGTCCCCGAAGTCCGAAAATGTGACGCCGATGTATATAATTCCATGGACACGGCCGTAGCCGGTACCTTATTTACTTGTAATTTACGACGCGACCTACCACGCGTAGGTCACGTGCACATATTAGCTAATATGATCTACTTTGCTTTACACCTCGACGACACTCGTATGTGAAGACCGGACCCCGCTCTGAGGGAACTCCCCTACGCCCCCCTGGATGCCTGAGCACGCGTACAAAGGCTCCATGAGCCCTCTGCAAGACGGGCTCCCTGACCAGGGTGACAAGTCCCCTCGTCGCAGGGTTACAGCGACGGCGAGCGCCTGAGTCGGCGGCTCCCGTCCCCCCATCTCGCCTCGTCCCTCTGGCGCTCGCAGCTGCCAAGGACTTGGCTCGACTTCAGCCTAGGATCTGCCTGCAGCAGAACACCCGCATCACAATGGTTCCCGCTAGCCGATGCGGGCTTCCCCTAGGCTGAAGAAATCGAGACGACCAGCAGACGTCCGACACGTCCTGCAGAACAGTCTCAACAGACTGAGGTCGCCTCTGGCAGAGCGTCCGTCCTACGCCGCCCGAAGGCGCGAAAGGCACGGGAGTTCTGCGCCGATACCGCTGCGCCGACTCGCAGCGGATCGGTGAAACGTCTTAATTCTTCAAATCAAAACTCTTACGCAAGTCTGGAACTCGTGTCGCTACTGGTTAGCGACGCTGCGATCTTGTTCACGGCCAAAGGCGCCGCGCGCCGCGCCCAGTCGCCAGTTCTCTCCGACTGGGCCGTCATCTGCATGAACGCGGCAGCACCCCTTCCTCGTGGAAGGCTGAGTGCGCCAGTTCGAGGATGGGGGGCGGGTCCGGGTATCTATCTCAAACACGACCGTAACCGCGTGGGGATCCGGAAATTTTAGGCGGATAGCTTCCGGCGGAATTTTAAAAAGGGACGGGGCGGACTAGCGTCGCCTCATGTACCCCCCGCCGCAACGCAAAACCACCCAACCCAAAGGCAAGAAAAAGGAGGTATCTACCGGTACCCCTCCCACCATCGATCGCGCCGCCTCGACTCGCTCGCATACTCTCAAGCCCGGCCAATCTCCTATGGCTGGTAAATCCAAGAACTCCAACGTCGCGAGCTCGTCGAAGAATGTCGCGAGTTCGTCGAAACAAAAGGCTTCTGCTAGCCACCCCCTCGCTCAGACCTCTGCTTCGGCGGGGTCTTCGAGCCGGCTGTCTAGCCCGACAGCCGCTTCCGCCGCGCACAACGTGAACGCGCCGCTCCCCCTTCTAGCGCCGTTTGGGAGCACGGCGCCGCGCCTTCCTCTGTACATGATGGAGCAAGGAACGCGCGGCCCGCCTCGCATGGAAGAATTCCCGGACGAGGGCGAGCAAGGTCGCTCGCCTCTCGCGCGCTACGTGTCAGCGCGCACCGGCGAACCTACGCTGGAATCACCCCCTCATTCCCCTCCGCAGAGCGCAGTCCCCTTGACAGCGAACGCGGAGGAGCCAGATTCCAGTCGTCCCCTCCAATCATCGCCGCTCTCGGCAGTGCCCTCGGAAGCGCGCAGCTCGTACGAGCGCGTCGAGATGCGCACGTCGGGCAGCCAGCGATCGGAGGGCTCCCGCGCGTCGGGGTCGGGTCAAACCCAGGGATCTCGCGCGTCTTCGCCGAGGTACTACCCCGGGGGGCTGGAGTCCGAAAGCGTTACCGTTGCTCTCCAGCAGAGACGAAGGGAGCTCGGGGAAGGAGGCTCGGAAGACGCTGAGCCCTTCTTCGTGAAGTACGGTCGCGCTATCGACCTGTATAAGGAGCCGCTTATTGTCGCCGTACAACGGTACCACCACCTTTACGACCCGTCCTCCGGACAGGACGATCCTCTTCTGCTCTATGGAGCCATCGACGGGGAGCTTGAAGGGAAAAGTGATGCAGCGACTTCGATGCTCCGAGACGCGGTCATCCGTTACCAGTACCCACACCGCTCCTTCGAGTGGGAGCGTCTCTCGGACCATATCGACATCGTAGTCCAGATAGACGCGTCGCAGGTCTCTCTCCTCCCTACTGCCGACCCCGAGACGAAGGAACGGTTCTTCTCTCTAAATATGACGCAACTCTCGGCGGTCGCGCACGCGGTGGTCGGCGCGCAACAGATTCTGAGCGCGCTATGCTCGTTCCTAGGCGACGACCCCACCACCAGCTTCGTAGTCGATCCCAAGTACGGCTTCACCTACATGCTGGAGTCATGTCCCAGCCGATCGCAACTGCGTTTCGCGCTGTCAACGCTTCAGATGCGTCTGCAGCGTGCTAACAACCACATCGCCTCTACGCTACGGCGGATCCGCACCACGCTCACGGAATATCAGTTCAGCGATCGACTGAGTTCCGTGAACTCCACCATCTCCGACGTGCGAAGGGAATTCGGCACGCGCTCGCCCACCACGGAGCTCGCACATCTCCTCTCCCGCAAGGATTACGGGTTACGTGCTTCACTCATCGACGACGAAGCGCGCCAGAGGATGGTAAAAGAGCGGGGCGAGCCGCCGCGCGACCATTACTATAAACCGCGAGATCGATCGGCGGTCCCTACTCAGAAGGAGAAAGTAGTCCCGGGCTTGAGCGCGACTCACGTTGCTGCCCAGCCCCAGACCGCTCCTTCTGAACCGACGGTGCGCTTCGCCGCACCACCTCCCTCTTTATCAGCGGCTCGAGCGCCCATCATAAGTTCCTTACCGGGTACTGGGCAGTTTCGCGATGCGTGGAGCACCCATTCGTATCCGACGGATACTGGGGGGCCATCGTTTATGCGGGCAACGCACTCAGTACGCGGCGTGCTACCAGTGCCAGGTACTCAATCGTCAGCTGGCGCCGCTAATCTCCCAGCTGGGCATAGCTGGACTAGTTACCAGTATCGCTCAGTGCCGCAGAACGCCACTAACGATGCTGCGCAGCCCGTTGTGTCGGCAGGGGGCGGGGATCGACCGCCGCCTCCTCCTAACTCGGACGTGCCTCCGGGATGGCGAGGATGGATACCTCCCGGTCCCTCCCGTAATGAAGGAGGTGGAAGTGGCGGGAGCGGGGACGGTGGCAATGGTGGCGGTAGAGGTGGAGGCGGCGGAGGCGGCGGACATGGTGGTGGCGGATCCGGTGGAGGCGGACCCGGCGGTGGCGGATACGGAGGCGGCGGATCTGGAGGATACGGTGGCGGTGGACCTGGAGGAAATGGAGGAGGGGGCGGAGGTGGAAACTCCGCGGCTGCACCAGGATTCGAACCTGAGAGCGCCGACCAATGGCAGATAAACCCGAAGTTGAATATTTCAGTGGTTCCTGCTTGGGACGGAAAGGGTAACACCCTCATCCCCTACGTGGTCTCGATGTCGTACCTCGCGGCTCTCAGTCCTCGAATGACAAGGGGTATCTCCCAGATGGCGCCCACCAAGTTCACGCATCGCGCGATGAACTGGTGGAATAACCTCACCCTCATCGCTCGTTCGGAGTACTGCCGCGATTGGGACAGCCTCTTAGCTGCCATACGGCGCCAGTTCCTTACGGCTCAATGGGTCAAAGAAAGGACGCAGGAGTTTGAGGAAATGGTATTCAGGCAGAAAGGCCACGAGCAGGAAGACCCTCTAGATTTCTACCAGCGTCGCATCCAGTTCCATTCCTTCCTGTTCACCGACAATGTGGATGGGCCGCAGGCTGTGGCGCGTATCGTTCGTACGCAGCCGGCTGAGTGGGCTAAGGATGTTAACGAGATTACCTGCCCTACGCTCGAATTACTCCAGAACCACGCCGAGCATTTCCACGCGAGCTTGGTTGCCTCCTGGCTTCTCTCTCGGCAGATCAATTCTCTGTTCCTTGGAAGTAACTCTTCGGCTTCCAGCTCGTTCCGCCGACGCCGTCGCGTTAATGTGGCTGCGCATGAAGATGAAGAGGAGGAAGAAGGGAATGTAGGGCAGGAAGAGGCGGACCCGAAGGATGACGAGGCCACTCGAGTCGCGATGGCTGCCGACAGGCGCCGCGGAAAGAATTCCGCGAATTCGAAGCCCGCCTGGCCGAAAGGTCAGACCGTTGGCGGCTTCGAATTCAAACGCGATGATTCGAGAGTGAGTGCGAGACTGCCGGACGGGGAGTGCTATATTTGTACGAGCCCGAAGCATTTCGCACGCGACTGTCCGCACTTCGGACGTTGGCAGGCTCTTAAATCCGTGAATTTAATTCACGTCGAGATGGACGCGGCGGATGAAGAAAAGGATTTGCACGAGTATGTAGCTTTGTCCGTCGAGGCCCGCAATGCCAACTCCGGTTCCGCTTATTCGGGTGATTCCCTTAAGAGTCTTTCTGAGTGGAGTCAGCGTCCCGCTGATCTGAGAGAGGGAGTGGTGGTTGATGCGCTAGGCCCCAACGCCCGAGCTGCTCACCTCGTAGAACACGGCTACAGTCGCAACCGCCGCCGTAGGGAGTTGTTGGAAGCTGCCAAACGGGAGAAGCGTGAGACTAACGCCGCTCGTACGAATCCGCGGAGGGAGCAAGTTAAGGGGAAAGCGGTGGAAGGCGATAATCCCTTAATACTGCCTCGCCGTGAGCTTCGAAAAGCGGCGCACGTAGCCGAATTGGAACAGGAAACCAACGACGAAGGAGTCACTGTTCATGCAGCTCGCAAAGTCAGGCAGCTTCCCGACGGACTTGGGTCTCTGGGAGCCAGAGCCTTGCATGTCAAAGTCCGAGTCGGCTCGCTGGGTAACGCGATCGTGCGCGGGCGTCTGGATTCCGGGGCGGACATCACGCTCATGTCGGAAGAGTTCTGGGAGTCCATCCCTGGACTACCTAAGCCGCGGGAAGGGATTCGTATGACGCTGTACCATCTCACCGGGCAAGCCAAAGTACTGGGGTACATCAAAACCACTCTTTACATGGAGTCTAAAGAAGGGGATGTTATTAGCTTCGAACTGGAGGCGTACGTGGTGCGCAATATGAAGGTTCCGCTCCTACTAGGCGAAGATTTCCAGTCCTCGTACGAATTAGGAGTGCAGCGCTTCGCTACTGGACATTGCAACGTCCAAGTAGGGAAGTCAAAGCACATCATCCCTGCCTCCTCCGCGCACGCGGTAGATCTCGGGTTTGAGATTAGGCAAGCAAGCATGGCGAAGTCCATGAAGCGCCTTCTACCCGGGATTTGGCGCAAAACGTACCAGCGAGCGCGGGCGCGCGTCCGCAGAGAAGGCAAAACGGACGCGCCCCCAGTCCTAGCTGCGCAAGACGTCTTAATCGCGGCGGGGTCGGTGCACAACGTGAAAGTGTCAGGCCCTTTCGAAGGTCGCGACGAGTGGCTAGTAGAGAAGGTCATAATAGCCACTGAAGACGAGAGCGTCATGGCCGCGCCGACTACGTTCATACAATCCTCGGCTCCCTTTTTACCTATCGCCAACCCGAGCACGAGGCCCTGGTATATCAGGGCCGGCGACATAGTAGGAAAGCTGCACGACCCAGCTACTTACGCCGACTCCCCGAAAACGGACGAGGAGAGGGAGAGGTACGCTTCCTCGGCAGAAGCGCTGGCGCGCGTCATCCAAGAGACGCTGCGCGCGCAGGACCCCGATAGCCTCCCCTCCGAAGCTCCCGTTACCGACGACAAGCTTGAGGAAGACCACAATTGGGGGCCCAAGACTACAGCCTTGGCGGGCGAGTTCGGCGATGGAAAGGAAGATGGGGATGTGGCGGAAATGGTGAACCTAGGTCCAGATATTCCGCAGGACGTGAAGCCTCGTTTGGACGATGTTTTGCGCCGCAACGCGGCTGCATTCGGAGTTGGTGGACGCTTGGGTCACGTAAAAGAGAAGGCTCCGATTCCGGTCAAGGAAGGGACACAGCCTGTCTCAATGCCCATGTACTCGGCGTCCCCGGCGAAGAGAGAAGTGATTGACAAACAAATGGATCTTTGGTTCGAGAGGGGCGTTATCGAACCATCGACCAGCCCGTGGGGGGCGCCATGTGTGGTGGTTTTCCGCAACGGCAAGCCCCGGCTGGCGGTGGATTACAGGAAGCTCAACGCGAATACCATCGCTGATGAGTTCCCGATACCCCGGCAGTCGGAAATCATACAGGCATTATCAGGCTCTCAAGTCCTCTCTTCGTTCGACGCTCTAGCTGGTTTCAATCAGGTGGAAATGGACGATGACGCCAAGGAAAAGACCGCGTTCAGATCGCACCGGGGCCTCTGGCAGTTCCGCAGAATGCCCTTCGGTCTGCGAAACGGGCCCTCCATATTTCAAAGGATAATGCAGGGCGTCCTCGCGCCGTATCTCTGGCTCTTTACCCTTGTCTACATTGATGACATAGTGGTGTTCTCAAAATCCTGGGAGGATCACCTAGTGCATTTGGACAAAGTCCTGAGCGCCATCGCGGCTGCTGGGATCACTCTGGAGCCCAAGAAGTGCTTCATCGGATATTCCTCCATCCTACTGCTGGGACAGAAGGTTTCTCGCCTAGGCCTTTCGACGCATAAGGAAAAGGTGGCAGCTATTCAGGAGCTGGCTCGCCCCACGTCGGTACTTGATTTACAAAAATTCCTCGGGATGCTCAACTATTTCGCCTCATACATCCCTTATTACGCTTTCATCGCGAAGCCGCTGTTCGGCCTCTTGGCGAAGGGAGTCCGCTGGGAATGGCGTGCAGAGCACGAGATAGCTTTTCTGGATGCCAAGGACGCGTTATCGGCAGCGCCGATACTTGGTCATCCAATCCAAGGTTCGCCGTACAGGTTATACACGGACGCGTCGGATTACGCGATAGGCTCGAGCCTCCAGCAGGTACAGCCGATCAGGGTCGCCGATTTGAAAGGAACGGCGATCTACGACAGGTTGAAGGTAGCATGGGACGCGCAATTACCTGTGCCGCGCCTGTTCATCAACCTGGCGAAGGAAGTGAAGGAGATGGAGGAGGAGGATGTCTGGGGGGCTACGTTCGAGGAGACCGTAGTGCACGTTGAGCGTGTGATTGCGTACTGGAGCCGCAGTCTGAAGTCCGCGGAGCGGAACTACAGCGCGACCGAGCGCGAGGCGCTCGGCGCGAAGGAAGCTCTGGTCCGCTTCCAGCCGTTTATCGAAGGAGAGCAGGTCATCCTAGTGACGGACCACGCCGCGCTGCAGTGGGCGCGCGTTTACGAGAACGCGAACCGGCGGCTAGCGGCGTGGGGGGCGGTG
Organism: Mycena vitilis; assembly: GCA_029203975.1. NCBI lineage: Eukaryota > Fungi > Basidiomycota > Agaricomycetes > Agaricales > Mycenaceae > Mycena > Mycena vitilis. The sequence continues at coordinate 82,854 of JARGYF010000168.1, forward strand.
TTCGCAGCTTACCCCGGTCTGAAAATTGTCCACAGACCGGGGAGGATCCACTCAAACGTCGACCCTCTGTCGAGACTGCCGAGAGCACCGCCGCACGACTCGCCGGTTCGAGAGGATGTACATACGATAGTGCCGGACGCTGAGAGGTTGGAGGAAGCGCGGAGGTTGGAGGAGAAGGACGCGTTCGCGCCTGCCAAGAAGGCAGCGTTCGCCATCTGGTGGTGGGAAGAAGCAATAGACAAGTATGCTTACCCTGTCCAAACCCGCAAGCAAAGGAGGCAGGCGGAGGAGGAGGAAGCGCAGCTGGTAGGCGCTCCCGATCCAGGGGCACCAGAAGAGGAAGAGGAGCGCGACAGCGTCGCAGCAGACTCGGATGGTCTCCCGTTCCCTCAGGGGGATCATTGGACTTATCCGGCGGGAGTCAAACCGCCGAGAGAACAGGATGATTGGGACAAGCGCCCTCATCTATTAGTCTCTGTAGCCCCGGAGGTTGCCGAATCATTCAAGAAAGGGTATCTAGAGGATCCCTTCTTCCGAGACAAGTACGCCGAGGAGGCCCCGAATCCGGATAAGGTCCTCACTCCATCCCGCTACCAAAAGGGAAAGGACGGATTCCTGTACTTCCTGGACGCCGATTGGGTTATGCGTGTTTGCGTACCCAGGAGCAAAGTGAACTGGGTCATGCGCTGGATACACGACTCCCCGCATGAAAGCGCCCACGCCGGAATGGATAAATTCCTGTCGCGCTTGCGGGAAATATTTTTCTGGCCTTCCATGCGCAAGGACGTAGAGGATTTCGGTCGAGGGTGCGACGTATGTCAGAAGATCCGAAATGACAATCGCGCCAAAATGGGCGGCTTGAGGCCCGCTCATATCCCAGCCCGACCTTTCGCCACCGTCTCGCTTGACCTCATTACCGGCCTTCCTCCGTCTGGATCGGAGAAGTTTACAGCCATCCTTGTGATCGTGGACAAACTCACAAGGTTCGCTATCATCATACCCACTCATACGAACCTCTCGCAGGAGGGATTCGCCAAGTTCTTTGTGGATCACGTCGTCAACGTCTTTGGGATGCCCGAGCGCATCATCTCGGACCGCGACAAACGTTGGTCCACCGCTTTCTGGCGCTCGGTCGTCATGCAATACGGCAGCGTACTTGCACTTTCCTCCGCTCATCACCCGCAGACGGACGGGCAGACGGAGATCCTCAACGCCAACATAGAACGCATGTTGCGCGCCTATGTCGCTGCAGATCGTTCCTCATGGGCGCGTTGGTTAGGAGAGATCCGCTTCGCTTACAACTCAGCGGTGCACTCCTCCACGGGATATGCTCCCAACTTCCTCCTGATGGGATATAATCCTAAGGGAGCCGCGGGACTTCTGGCTCCGCAGAGTGACCCCACCGTTCGCCCCTTCTTGCCGAGCCAGAAGGGCGAAGATTTCATATCGGCGCTGGAAAAGCATCGACAGGCCGCGCGGGACGCAGTCGTCATGGCTCAAGAACGCCAAGCGCGTGCTTATAACAAGGGCCGCCGCCCGGTGGAGAACATCGAGGAAGGGGACTTCGTTCTGGTGAACCCCCACTCTTTGCAGCTAGTGGACGTAGAAGGGACCGGGCGTAAACTGGTACAGCGCGCCATTGGTCCCTTCGAAGTCATGGAGCGCATTAATCCTATGGTGTATCGCATCCGTCTTCCGGATAACTACCCCATGCACCCCGTCCTCAACTTGGAGCACCTGAGGAAGTACCATGTGTCGCCTCCGGAGTTTGGCGAGCGCTCCAAGTTGCCCGACACCCGCGACTATCTCCAGCCCACTGCGGAATATGTCGTGGAGGCCATCCTGGGGCACGCAATTAAGCCCAGGAAAGATGGCAATCAACGCATGTTCCGGGTGCGATGGGAGGGGTATGGACCGGCGGATGATACCTGGGTATCGGAGCGCGACTTGCGCAACGCCCCTGCACTGAAGCGCGAGTACCTTCAGTTACACAAGCTAAGATAGGGGTAATTCCGTCGGGACGAGATCCCGTTGAGGCGGTGCTGTGAGAAGTCCGACTGCGTCGGATCACGTCACTTTTTCTTATTTCTTTCTACTACCACCACGTCCAGTACCCCGTAGAATACCTCAGGTAAGGAGTTAGGAGTCGAGCGCGTTCCACGCAGCACCCTCCTTACCAGTTCTAGATCCAATGTTCACCTCGTCTGCAAACCCCGACAACCACGTCCGCTTTGCGAGGCCAAGATTGCCTTGCCTGGCGGGGTACGGCGGCCTACCTGGGATCTATACGGCGATGAGTTTCGACCTCCGCCATCTGCCGCGCGTCACGTCCCGGGTTGTCAAGATGGAGGGTCACACCTATGAGCTGTGGTCCCCGAATTCGACTCAGCAGCCCTTTTTCGCAGGCGTTCCCCGCTCCGACTGGCTGCCCGGCATACCGCGATTATTGTCCGACCGGCGATATGACGGGCACGCGGGGCGTCACGACTGCCTGTACGCCCCGCAGTACTATCGAAGCATCGCGAAGCATTGGCCCTTCATGCGGCGCGTCTCGATGGTTTCGCCCGGGGATTACGCCGAGCTTGCCTATGTCCCGCTCACCAAGTTCTGGCAGCGCGACCCTGCCAACCCGTTTCGCGGCGCCTTCGACCCAACGTTCATTGCTGGTCTTAGCGCGCTTCGGCGCTCGCTCGACCAGCAAATGGGGAAGCACCGCGAGCTGGCCTCATATCGATCGCGCAGCCGGCCATCGAGCAAGCCCACGGATTGGGACACGCGCCCGATGTATGCCACGGAGGATCGGATAGCGCGCCTCCTAGCTGTCCGAGCCTGGGACGAGGCGGTTGACATGGGCGTCGCCATGCAGCGAGGGCTGAGGGAGAAAGAAGCCTGGCTGTACCTCTTCGAGGCTCGGAGCCAACAACGTCGTCTGCTGCTCGCAGAATTGAAGGAGGAAAGCATGCCGCTTGCGAAGGAGAAGTTCATTGGAGTGTGGATTAACGGGGCGGACGAGGAGCTAACGCTCCGATACATGCGGGCGGGGGTACCGTGCTTCATCGTGCATGAGTACATAGCTTCGGCGCCGACGCGCGAGCTAGTCGGCGACGTCAAAGTATACGCCGACTTCCTCGAGGGAACAGAGATGCTGGAGCTGCTGGGAGACGACAACCCGTACCAGCGCATCGCGCGCAATCAAGGAGTCTTGGACAACATAGTGCTCGGGGACGACGGACGAGGGCTTCAGCTGCCAGCTTTGGCTGTGGACGAAATGAGGTCGTCCTCTATGTTCCTCGAACAGCTGGACCCCGTCGCGGCACCGTCCTCTTCACCACGCGCTCCTTCCCCTCGACGAGAAGTCCTACCGTCCGCGGGAGCGCCTTCTCAGGCAGCACCTGCTTCGGACTGGCGACCGTATCCGCGTCCCCCATCCCGTGGGGCTCGATCTCCGAAGGAAACGCCGTGGATACAAACAGGCTGGTCGGCCCCTTCATCTTCTCACTCAGACCTACCGTCCCTCCCTCCGCTTGCAACCCCGGCGACTATCTCTTCGCGCGCTAAAAGGGACAGATACCAGGCGCGACCGCTGGAGTATCAGCTAGTAGACCCGCAGCGATCGTCTTGGATAGTCCCTCCTCCCATCCAGAAAGCTAAGGACCAGGGCAAGTGGACCAAGTTCGAGCTGGACGAGGTCCACCAACTGCCCGCTTTCGTGCGAAGGGGAGCTCAGACGGAAGTCGAGTCCTCCAACCTGTGGTACGACCGAGAAAACAAGCGCCGGTTGTACTTCGGGCATTTCGTGCCGCCGGCGGGAGTTCTCGACGAAGATCGCTTCGGTGCGCCAGTGCCCCGCTACCCTTTCTTTGCAGAAGATGGGAATAAGTGGGCACCTCAAACCGCCTCCTACTGGATGTACACCACGGCGGAGTCACCTCGCCGCAACGTCGGGAAGAGAGCAGTGGCGCCTGCCCCTTCGAGGCTGCCCCTCTTGAGCGGCGGTAGCAGCGGGGCCGAGGAGGAAGGGAAGGGGAAAATGAAAGCCGCGGTAGCGTCGGGATACGAGAGCGAGGAGGGAGCGTACGGGATGGAGGTCGACGAGCCTGACCCGGCTGAGGCGCCTTCCAACGTCGTCGTCGTGGACGGGTTAGACGCGCAGATCAGCGCGGTAGGATTCGTGAGGCTGGCCAGGGACGCGTTCTACGCGGGAAAAGCGACGCCGCTAATGGTCATTAGAGCGCAAGGACGGATGTGGACGCGTTTCGAGAACGTCATGCAGGGCAGAGGAGCGTTCGGCGCGTTGGGTCGCGTGGCACAAGGGATCGAAGTCCGATTCCGTCCCGAGGCGGAGTTCGAAGAGCGCGCCCAGTACACGACAGACGTCTGGTACTCAGACACAGACGCCGACCATTTTACGGAAGACGTACCGATGGGAGCGCCTGAAGAGGAGAAGGAGGCAACGAACGCGGGATCGAGCGCCGCGGAGGCTGTCTCTCCCCCTCCAACGATTCGGGCCGCACCCTCCACAACAGCGCCGTTAAACGTCGACCCTGCCTCACCCGCGCCAGCACCAGAGAGTCCCTCGGCGGAAACCGCAGACACACCGCGGGCGTCAGCGCCCGGGAACGCATCCGCATTCCCTCTGGGCGCCCCTGCGTCGCCTATCGCCCCTCCTTCGCGTGAAACTCGGGCCTTACCCCAGCCTCCGGTGAAATCGTCCGCGCGACCGCCTTCCGCGCCCAGAGCTATGCGAGAGGCGACGAATTGGCCAAAAAAGCTGCCTCTTGATGCCCGGCTGACGGACGCACCCGCGAGTGCACCTCTTCTTCCCCCGGGTCCCACGACACCACTGTTGCGACGGATGGAAGGCGGCGTAGTGCCGCTCACGCAACGACTCACGGATCCCTCGCTGCCGCTCGTCCAGAGATTGCAGTCGGCGCCCCTTCTGCACCGGATGAGCCACGCTCCGGTCAACACACTCGGTACGGTGCAAGACGAGGAGCTGGGTAGCGCGTCGGACACAGATGCAGCTCCAAAGATGGGAGGTCCAGGGAAAGGGAAGCGCAAGGTGCGAAGAGGCACGCGGGCAGGGAAGTTGGCGAAAGAGCAGGCGCGGCTGAAAGCGGAGAGGATGACAGCCACGCGGGATGAAACACCCCCTCCTGCGCTGCCGCGCTCCGAGCGCAGCCCAGTCAGCGGCCAAGCGAACGACATAGCGTCGAGCTCCTCCCTGACTCTGGAGGCAACAGCCCCTTCCGCTGCACCCGTGGGGACGGGTATGTCTTGGAGCCAATACACGACGGAGGCCTGCGAATCCTTCGTGCCGCCGGCCCAAGACCCGCCTCCTCCTCCACCAGCGCCTGAATCTGGACCTCCTGGCGCAATCGATCCGGAGTACCTGACGGTGTACGAAGAAGAAGAGGTAGCGCTTCGCTGGGGCAACGACGAGGACGATGAGGACCGTCCGTTTGCCGGGCCTTTTTAAATTGCTGAACCGGACAACTGCCGTGTGGGGGGCACTGTGACGCCGATGTATATAATTCCATGGACACGGCCGTAGCCGGTACCTTATTTACTTGTAATTTACGACGCGACCTACCACGCGTAGGTCACGTGCACATATTAGCTAATATGATCTACTTTGCTTTACACCTCGACGACACTCGTATGTGAAGACCGGACCCCGCTCTGAGGGAACTCCCCTACGCCCCCCTGGATGCCTGAGCACGCGTACAAAGGCTCCATGAGCCCTCTGCAAGACGGGCTCCCTGACCAGGGTGACAAGTCCCCTCGTCGCAGGGTTACAGCGACGGCGAGCGCCTGAGTCGGCGGCTCCCGTCCCCCTATCTCGCCTCGTCCCTCTGGCGCTCGCAGCTGCCAAGGACTTGGCTCGACTTCAGCCTAGGATCTGCCTGCAGCAGAACACCCGCATCACAGAAAAGGAATTAGAGAAAAGAAATTAAAAACGTTCGTGAGTACAGACTGGCGGTGCCACCCGAGTGCATTCTGCGTGACGCGGAATACCTCCGGGCTGCTGCTACGTCGGTTCGGGCGCGTGACGCGACCCTCACCGAGGCAGGGAAGCCGGCGGGCCTTTTTACTCCTCCATGGCGCTCGAGGGCTGTTGAGGGTAGTCGCTGGTGACGCCGGGCTGGAGGCCGGCGTGCATCACGTCCTTCCAGTGGCAGAAGTCCGTGCCCATCTTCATGGCCACCATCTCGTCCATGTCGTGAGGCGATCCGCCCCTCGTGAATACGACGGCATTTGGCGTCTCGCGGTCTTCCTTCGCGTTGCGGCGGGATCGGGCGAACGACTCCAGAACCTTGATAGCCTCGCCATCCCGGCGGATGCCATGCTGGATGAGCCATGCCACGACGTGTGAGAATGTGGCGTTCATGGTCAGGAATGGGTAGTGCTGGAGCGGGCGGTTGGCCGCGACATACTCGCCACTGTTTGCGATGCGATTGTACGTCCCAGCGATCGACAGGATGCGTATCAGGAGCTCCATGAACTTTGCTCGCTCTATGGAGGTCCCCACGCGAGTGCGGCGGGGAGCGAGAGCGTTGATAGTGTACCAGGCGAGCACATCACCTTGGTATGGCTTTGCGAATCGGCCTCGAGGGTCGGGGTACTCACGCTCGTTGATGCGGAACCCGATCGGCCACAGCCTGAACTCTATGTTCGCGTACAGGCGGTCGGCGTCCAGCAGCTTCGTGTGCGAGCCTGATCGCACTTCCGATGTCTCCTCGGCGAGCTCTGTGATGTAGACGAAAGTGGTGTCGTCGCCCAGCAGAGCCGTACCCAGGTAAGCGTACATATCCTCGTCGGCACGCTGCGCAGCCTCAGTCTTGTACGCCACTGGGAGCTCGTAACGCGAGGGGCCCTTCCGGCGGTTCGTTGTCGCCAGCCAGAACTGCTCCGCAGCACCGTTCTGGCGCTGCAGCAAGAATACTTGACCCTCGCTTCGAGTGATGGTCGGGTCGCTGCCGAGACGCACGCGCTCGCAGTGCATGAAATGAAACGCCGTAGGCTCCGTCCTGGCGACCCACCGCAGCACGTTCGCGGCCTCATCCTTTGTCTCGATGGTCTTGCCGGCCCAGCGCCCGATGGCGTCAGAGGCGGGCATGACGTGGCGCGTGTATTCGCGTGTCCCGAGTTGCTCATGGGCAGCGGCGTCGGCCTGGCGCGCGAGTTCAGTCGTACGCCATCCAGCCGGGAGGGATGGGATACCGCTGTCCGACCCGTAGTCCGACTCACTGTCCCCGTTACCAATCTCCAACGGGCAGATTGGATGGCCATTGCCATCCTCGTCCGCGGCGGCGATGTCCGGCGGGAATAGTGAGCGGACCCATGGGGCGGCAGGCGGCGGCGTCTTGATTCTGCGTTGCAGGGCGCGCGCACGCAGTCGTTCCTCCTCGCGCCGGTCATGGTCGCGTGGGTACGTCTCGTAGCGATGCCCATTGCCTCGATGGCCACGGTGGCCGCCTCCTCGATACCCACCGCCTCGGTGGTAAGGGCGCTGGTGGTACCCCGCACCTCTCGCATAGCCGTTCTGCGAGCCTTGATGGTGCGGGGCGGAGGGCCGGCCGTCAAATGGCGGGGGCGAGCGACGGTGATAGTCGTACGAGGGAGACGGGCCGTAGGGGCGCCCGTATCCTGCACGCCCGGAGAATCCCCCGCCGCGCTGTCCGTAGGAGCCGCTGTTGCTGCTGCCAGTGCTACCGGAGCTTTGATACTGGCTGCGCGGCTCCTGCGCGTTTTGAATCGGTACCGCCCAGTTAAAGAACTGCTCCAACGGGTGAGGCTGTCTGTTGTTGTTCATAGCGGAGTGTTCCTCGAAAGTCAAGGGCGGGGTGGTGGGGTCGTTATTCCGAATAGTCGTCAGATAGTAAGATAGCATTAAAGAGAGTGGGCGGGAGCTGAAGGCCGTATATGTGCGAAACGTGTGCAAGAAAACATGTGGGTATCACGTTTGAGTCATTGATGCGATCACGGCGCTGTCTTCCGTGGCAGATCCCGCCATTTCGACACGCCCATCGCCTCGAGATAGTCATCAAGAGCCAGACAGTCTTCAAGGTGTTTTGGGGGCTCCCAGGTGGAATCACCGGCTGTCCATTTCACGCGGAACTGGACTGTCTTCGCTCCGGTCCAGCGGTGCGTTTCAATCTCATCGACAAACCATTCTTGATCATCTGGGGTTCCGAAATCATAGAATCGATCTGCTTCGCGACCGGGGAATAGCGTGTCGTCATTGGCTTCATGCGGACGGAGCAATGCCGCGTGAAAAGTGGGGTGGATCCTCCGTCGCTTCAGTTGCTCCGGGAGCTCCAAGGTATACACGGACTTGGCGGGATTGGCGGCAGTCACGACATAGGGGCCGATGAACTTCGGAGCCAGTTTTCGTGCGCGGCCTTTTGGGAGGTTGAGGTTCTTCGTTGAAAGGTACACTTTGCTCCCCACGTCGTAGGGAATCTCCTCGCCGCGGTGCTTATTACTCTGGTAGGTCGACCGTACCCGGGCCTCGATAATGGCGTCGTGCGCCATCTCAATGTTGCTGAGGGCGCGGGTCACAAAGTCTTTTACCCCGGGCAGCGTGTCCGCGTCAGTTGGGACGTTGGTGAGTCTGGGTACATACCCGTAATTCAGTTCAAACGGGGCAAACCCAGTCGAGGCGCTGATGCTAGAGTTGATAGCAAATTCGGTCATCGGGACGTGGTAGACCCAGTCACGCTGCGAAGACGCGACGGCACTGCGCAGTATTTGACTGACGTTGCGGATGGCTCGTTCCGACGCTCCGTCTGTCTGGGGGTGGAACGAGGTCGACATCATCAACTTTGTCCCGGTAAGTCGATGAAGTTCTCGCCAGAACTTCGCAGTAAACTTGGCGTCTCGGTCAGATACTATTGACGAGGGCATGCCATGCAATCGGACTATGTCGCGAATCCATATCCAGGCCACATCTGCCGACGTGTCCGTCACTTTCATTGGGGATAGAGCAACCATATTGGTGAGTCGACAGATAACGAGGAGCATATAGTCATAACCCAAACTAGGTGGAAATGGGCCAACGAAATCCATGCCCACGGATTCCCAGGGTCGGCGGGGCACAGGCATAGAATGTAGTCGACCCACGGGGCGAGCGGGCAGTGACTTGCTCGTGTTGCACGTTCCGCAAGCTTTGCAGAATTTCGCCAGATCGCGGCCCATTTGGGGCCACCAGAACCACCGTCGAGTGTACTCCGAGGTACGAGTCTCGCCGTAGTGTCCGACCGTCTCATGACACTGAGTCATCAGGATTTCAGGCAGCATCCGTGGTCCCTTGCGACGAGGGCTGCGAGGGATACATAGTACGTCGTCGCCTTCCACTGTGTTACAGTAGATTAACCCGTCGCGCAGGGAGAATTGGGGGTAGTCCTGGGGTTGTGATTGTACTTTCCCCAGGACCGAGTCGGACGCGTACCCGGCGCGGATATCGTCCAGGAGCTGCTGGTCGCCTTCTATCGACACTTCCGTCGGGGGAGGTGTCTTCAGGGCGTCCCCGAGGCTGATGGCGGAAGTGTCAACACCGTCCTCAGCTAGATCTTCGGCATGGGCAGCGAGGGCTTGGGCCTCCAGCAGTCGATCCTCGAGTGGGTCCTTGGCTCTACGGGCCAGTAGCGAGAGGCGGGTGATTCGCAGCTCCTCCACTCTCAGCCGTGTCAAGTCCTCGCCTTCAGGGTCAAGGCGTTCGTCAGCGGTGACGAAGTCGCTGGCTTCGTAGACGTCGGTCTACGGTAGGCCGGAGCTACGCGGTTCGATTTAGAACCGAGCACTGCGGTTCGGCTACCCGCCGGATAGTTCCGATATCGTAACCAATAGCGATGTCCTCGACGCCTCCCAGAACTCTCTCACAGCAACCTCTATTGCACCTCACTGAGACCGACTTTCCTTTGTACGCAATTCCGCTAACTTTGGGGTACCTCCGAGATGCCCGGCGACGTACTAAATATTCAATGCTTGCTCTTCTGTGGCATCAATTCATCCAAGGGTGACTGCAAGGAACTCCAACTACTATTCAATGTGACTTCTTGAATCAACTGCAAGTTCAACTGATCACTGTGTTGTCCGTGTTTCACCTTTTCTCATCCAGTCCTTCTCCTCCTCGTCTGGATTCCTCCACTTTGCGGCTTACAGACTGCCCTACAGTCATTGACATTACCTCGAATGCGACCAAAGTGATCATGGCACGGAATTGTTCTGGGTGGAAGCAGCAGCATCAGTCTGTGAACCGAGCACGGCATATAATTCTTTAACAATTTTCTGGCTGCACAGATGGAAGGGATGATCTACTCTCGCGGATCCAGCGAGGAATACGACAGACTCGCGAATATTTCCGGGGACGCAGGCTGGTCGTGGGAGAACCTCCAGCCATATGTGTTGAAGGTGCGCCTGCTAGTATAGTTCACCTCTGCGATTCCGGCTCCTCATATTCACTGCGGAACGAGCAACACGCCCCTCCTTGGACCAACAGAAGCAACGTTGGCGAGTATAACCCCGCTGTACATGGCGATGGACCGCTCCTGACGAGCCTGACCCCCCACCGTGTTTGAAACCGATAATCGCGTCATTCAAACGACGCAGGACCACGGCGATGAATATCCTTTCAACTTGGAAGTATCGTCGAAGTGAGTAAAAACATTGTTGTTGCTTTGTTGATTTACCGCAGGGCTGTTTGCAAGGCGTACAGCCAACCTGTTTCTGATCCCTTGGCGGTTGAGATCATTCCTGACAGAAGAGGTTGGCCCGCGCGACGAACATCTCGCATGGGTGAGCACGCAATTTGCCGCCATCGCCGACGCGGTTCACGAGTCCCTGGGGCACCCAAAAATAACACTTGAGAATAGCTGGAGTATCTTTGGGCTCATTTCGTCGGGTATAGAAGAGCTTGGTCCTTTATTGTAGAAAATGGAATGTTTACACTGCTTCTCCGCCAACTAATATTTTGTTAACTCAACGTGGTTAATGTAATTGTAATCCGCTCGATGGCAAGGAGCTCTAGCAAACACTTTGGTAAGGTGGTTCAACGGGCCGTAGGGTTTGTGCTGCAGCACTGCAGCATCTAGTTGGCCAGCTGGCACCCCCCATGTTTTGCAAGTTTTTTGGGCGGACAGGATCCAGTCTGATATGACAAAATATTTAGCTTCAAATTTCTCAATAATCTCTTGTGGCAAATCGGATGCATGAGCCATGGATGTAAAACCCCACCGAAATTTCCCAGAAGCCAGTGTCCTTGAGGCCTTCCCGTCAGATCCACCGGCATTCGCTGACTCGCTGTGGTTTTGCGGTAGTTGTACAGCCTTAGCTCATGTATCTCCGATCAACGGGATCCACTAAGGTATCATGACAGCAGGATGGGCGGCGAGAAGCTGGCGAGAAGACAGCCGTGTCAACAACCACGAGAAAATGGAGGAGATGAAGATATAGTGGCGAGCGCCGAGGATGAGGATTACTCGGAGGGGTTACGATATCGGAAGTAGCCGAACCGCGGTGCTCGGTTCTAAATCGAACCGCGTAGCTCCGGCCTACCGTAGTCGGTCTCCCGGTCGTTCTCGTACAGTCGTGAGAGACAGTCAGCTACTTTGTTTTGTTTGCCCTCAACGTGAGTGATCTCAAAGTCGAAACGGGAGAGGTATTCATCCCATCGTATAATCCGGCCGTTCCCAGAACTGCGTGCTGCAGTCTTCACACTAGTGAGAGCCTTGTGGTCCGAGGCGATTCGGAATTTACGGCCGATGAGCTTGTCTTCCCACTTGATGAGAGACTCAATGATAGCTAACGCTTCTTGCTCATAGGTTTTGTACGATCGTTGGGCAGCGGTGAACTTTTTGGAGAGGAATCCCGCGGGGCGACAAGTTTGCCAGTTGGGACCCTGGCCGTATAGTGCTCCCACGCCCACTACGGAAGCGTCGCATATGACCCAGATTGGGTCAGGATTGTTAGGATCTATGGGGCGTAGGATGGGCGTCTTGCGAACAACGGCCTTGATGCCTTCAAGACAATGTTGATGGAAGGCGCGCCACACGAAGGGCTGGCCTCCGCGGCAAATGGACTCGAGGGGGGACGTGTAATGCGAGATGTCCGGGAGGAAGTGGGCAAGATACTGTATCAACCCGAGTAGGCGGAGGACTTCGGTGTGGGAACGGGGTGACCGCCAATCGAGCACTTTGTTGAGTTTTTCTTTGTCGGCGTGCAGGCCACGATTGTCGATTCTGTGGCCCAGGCAGTCCATGTCCGTAGAGTAAATATCACATTTCTTTTTACTCAGATACATTTTCTGCTCTCGAAGGCGACCGAACACTAAAGCCAAGTGCTTTTCATGGTCCTCGACCGAATTGGAAAATATGAATATGTCATCCAGATATACGTGCACAAACGTCCCGAGAACGTCCCGAAAAATCCAAGTCATCAATCGTTGAAAAGTAGCAGGGGCGTTACAATCCCCTTGCTGCATGACGTGCGAGTACGCCGTCCCGAACGGAGTGGCGAATGCTGTTTTCTTGACGTCTTCGGGAGCGATGCGTATTTGTTCATACGCGTCCGACATGTCAATTTTTGAGCGGAACGGCGCTCGAGCGACGTCCATCCGAATGGTGTCCTGGTCAGGGAAGGGGGTCACATCCTTGACTGTGTTTTCGTTTCGTTGGCGCGCGTCCACCACGGTGCGGAGGCCAGCGTCCTTCTTGGGCAAGCAGAGAAGAGGGGCGGCCTGGGGAACTGGTCGCATTTCCCACCATCCAGCCCGGACATAACGGTCAATTTTCTCGCGCAGCTGGGGCCGCAGGGCTTCGGGGCACCGTGGCATGTGGTACGCGTATTGCTTGGATTCGTCGATTATCTTGATCTCATGGTTAATCTCCCGGAATGGCGGAAGCTCCAAGGGTATCGGTCCCATGAGGTCGGCGCAGGAGTCGTACCACTTAGCGCGCAGAGCGTGCACTCGGCCGTCAGGAGGGCGGAGCGTTTCAGTCTTGACCACGCGGTTGCTGAATATCTGGATGCGAGCCACGGCCTCTTCCAAGGCCTCGTCGTTAATGCCATGGGGGTCGTGTTCCCCAGATTGAGAGACAGGGAAGTTCGAGGAGTGAAGGGTTATCTGGTCGACGACACGGAGTCCGGGCATACTGCGCATTGTGGGACTCCTTGAGAATCTGGGTTGGTCGAACCAGGGGGATCGAACCGAGAAGTGAATGGGATGGCCAGCCTCAGGGTGGTCTTCCTCAATCTCGGGGTCAAACTCCTCATTCCATTCGCCATCCACGTCAGGGAACGGTAACTCCGCGTTGGGCCCTAGCGCGGCCTCGGCGACAAGGATTAATGGATAATCCCAAGGAAGGGTGGGTAGTTGTCCATAGGTATCTTCGTCCGGGATCTCGATCATAGTGGGCCGCCAGGGGCGTGAGGTGGTGGCAAACGGTACTTCCGCGTTGGGTCCTAGCGCGGCCTCAGCAACAAGGATTAATGGATAATCCCAAGGAAGAGTGGGTAATTGTACATAAGTATCTTCGTCAGGGATTTCAATCATGGTGGGCCGCCAGGGGCATGGACTAGGCAATGGAGTAGGAGGGAACGTCAAGTCGTCGGCGTGCGCACGGGACATCCAATCAGACTCGAGCTCGAGTATGTATGGATAGTCCCAGGGAAGGGAAGGTAGTAAAGAGTGGACGTCTTCATCTTCAATTTCGATTAAGACAGGGTAATCAGAGGTAAAATGTACAGTAGGGACCGATCCAGCAGTTCCTGACGAGAGCGCGGTCGCGGGGTATATCGCAGTTTCCCCGAACGATCGACCGCTATCGCACGGGAAGGAAGGGAGTCAGGCGGGGGATTGATGCGACCGCGCTGCAGCCGCATCCATCCGAGTCTTGACCAGTGAGAGGTCATCCATGACGGTCAATCCAGGGATTACACGACCGTTGGGGAATAAAATCTGCCGCTTGTTGAAGTCGAGGATCAAGCCGTGTTTAATCATAAACGGCGTCCCTATGATCCCGTCGTACCGGTCGAGATTGACGATGTCGAAGTAGGCGTGTCCCTTCACGCCGCCGAAATCCACGAATGCCCTGGCGCCAAAGCTGATTTTGGAATGGCTGCCAACGCATCCCAATTGAAGGGTTATCTGTTCCTCCAGCCGGAATATTTTGCAGTTGGCAGACTTCGCGAATTCGGGCGTCAGGGAATCGGTATTACTGCCAGAGTCGAAGAGCATATATGCCTTCGAGCCTCCGATGTCTAACTCCGCGGTTAAACAGGCGATTTGTCGGATGTTGCGGGAAGGCTGCGCCGACACACCAACACGAGGAATCGAGTCGGGGCGATTGACGCTGGCCAGGTGCTCGACTCTTGAGGCGAGCGCCTGAACTCGGAATCCCGGGAAGTTACGGGTATCATCGAACTCGGGGTCTAGGGAAGCCAAGCGTTCGTAGAACGCAACGCCCGGGAGAAGCTGAGGGGGAGTGTCTAGGTATCCCCACCGGCCGCGATCACCGTCTGCCTGCAGGGCAGCGTCCAGCATGCTCCGTACCACGTACGGGGTGCAGTTGAGCTCGGAGGCTCGGGATACGATGGCCTGGTTCATGGCGGAGGTATGCTCCGACAACATGACGGGATTCAGGTAGTGGGTGTCGGGGAGAGCCGAAGTGCGAGTATAAAGGGTGCCGCGATGGTCGACGTAGATTGAACGCCGTTCGGCGCCTTCACCGCCCATCAGTGGGGTGACCGATTGGGCTACCAGTTCGTCCTCGGGACGGGGATCAGCTTCCTCGCGCGGGAATGAAACGAGATCGTATTCGTCGCCGTCCGTCACCACCCGATCTTCGTCGAGCATAAGTTCCTCTTGAGGGTCGGGAAGATCATCGCCGGCTACCATAGCCGGGCCGGGGGAGGAGGACGGGCCGGGCAAACTGTCGAGCACCGACACAAAGCCATTGTCAAAGTCGGCGTTAGAGCCGTGAATCCATAGTCTGCGGGCGTCGCGGGGCTCATCTGGGTCGCTTGGCTCATTGTGAATCCCGGGTATCGTCCACCAATCTTCGTTCACGACCTCTGGATGCGCTGGCGACTCAGCACGTACTTCTTCAGGCGACGGGGCAGCATCTGCGGCAGAGGATCCTACATGCGACCGAGCGATGGCTGTCGGCGGGGTTGGCACGAGGCTGACTGACGTCTGGAACATCCAGGCATGGCGCCTAAATGACCCTTCTTCGTTTGGCAAATACTCGCCAGGCGTCAAGTAGTCGCTGTCATGCACCACTCGGCGCGACAGCAAGGATATCTCGCCAGCCCCAGCGCTGTCCTGAGCCGCATCAGGGCTCTCTCTTGAGTCAGCGCTACCTTCCGCATAGGCCGGAGGTCCCGTCAACGTGTCAATCGGGCTGAGTCCGGTCGTCGGGTTCACTGTGGAATTCACCGTAGCGGCGGCGGCGGCCATAACGTCATGCCATCCGAGGCTGGACAATCCAGGCGCGCTGTCCGAATCTTGTTCGGGTGAGTCATCGTCTTCCTCCAAGATTGGTGGGGACGCGTCTGCGTTGTACGTGGAGTCGGAGTAGTAACTAGGGGGAGGAGTTACCTGCTCCGTGGGATGAAGCGGGGAAGAACGCGTCGCTGCATCGTCGGCAACTCCCGCCACGGCGGGGTTTTCGCCTTCACTTGGCCCGGCGGTGATCTCAGGGCTAGATCCCCAGAGTCGACGCTCCTCAGCGCGTCTCAGTCTGATTTCCTCCACTATGATGGATTGGAGGGACTCGAGGCGACGTAGGGAATGCCCGTAACTGGCATGCAGGGCCAGCATATCCTCACGGATATCTTGGTACGTTTCGAGAGCCACCGTGCGCAAGGCCTGCGTGCGCCCTACTGAGTTGGGGTTGGTGCGGACATCAGCTTCGTCCAGAGCTGCTTGCACGGTCTCAAGGACCGCGTTCGCGGCCCGTTGGGCGTGGCGGATGGCCTGAATGGGTTGGACGTACTCGGAGGCGTCCGCGATGAGGCGCTGAGTGCCGTATTCGAGCGTCCGCGTGCTGAGGGAGCGGTGGCTTCCTTGGTCAAGTGAGCGTACGCGGAGAGCTTCTTCCCGGCAGTGCTCAGCGGCGCCAATGGTCATCACTGCGGCCCACTCGTCGAGGGAGCCAGCTTGCTCGGAGTCCTCGAAAAGGCGGAAGTGGAACATGGCGTCCTCATATGTGGTATATGGGGACACGCCGTAATCATGCTCTTGCACTAATGCGCCTCGTAGAGCGGTAAGCTCTTCCTCGGTGTATAGCTCTTCGTGGTCGCGGAAGCGGGCATCCTGGAGACTGACGACGTCCATGTGGGAGGTTATCCCGTACAAGCTGTCCACGGTTCGTTCGTCTTCCCGACCGTAATTTTGTGTCAACTCACTTAGCAGGCGCTGCGTCTCAGTCAACACCGAATCACGGACAAGGGGATCGTGGTTATCGAAAAGGGGATCGGTAGTCGGACGCTCAGGGGGTGAGTCCTCCTGATGGGTTTCGGAGCTGCTAACACCCGGCTCATAGTCCGGCTGGATGCGCATGGAATAATTCTGCCAATGCATGGCGCCCACTCGGGCGCCTTCTACTTCAGCAAACTCAATGAGGTCTCGATCCTCGTCTCCGTGCATCAGGGGCTCGGCCTCATCGGGGTCGTATTGGGACCCTCCCCAGTGATCATCCACGACCTCGCGAGATTCGTGGTGGTCGTCGGGTCCTTCGACGTGGTCCTCTTCGACAAAGCCATCCTCGATCCGTTGCGCTCCAAACCGGGGGCGATCTGAATACTTCGGGCACTCCTTGTCGGTAGCTATGTGCCCCAAATTCCCGCACTTATAGCATTTTTTGTGCGCATTGGGGCCACTCGGCGCCGGTTGCGTGCCTTGAGTGGCCAACGCCGAGTAGGATTGACCGTGCGGGGTTCGGCGCTCGAAGTTGGTGGGGGCTCCCGCTGCGTGTTTGGCGGGCTCACGCCTAGTATTGGCATTGGGCCTAGGCGTCGAAGTGGCGGGGGATGATGATGGTGAGTTGCCCGAGTTCGACCCTTGAGCCTTGCTCAGGTTGTGGCGCAAGTTGTACGCGTCCCACAGCTGATTGGCGTTGAATCGCAGAGAGGCTATATCGGAGTACTCTGCCGATAGGGCGCGGTGAACGGTCATTATTTCCCTGATGTGTTCGGGGAGCAGGCGCATGAACTTTTGCCGGATGATGAAGTCAGGCATGGGCTCGCGCATGCGTCCCGACGCATCGGTGAGTTCATCCATCAGTTTCAATGGGCCTGTCTCCGGCTTGTACCGGACTGCGTCGAACTCGCGAGTGGCTTTCTGGGCGGTAGCAGCCGTGATGAAACGCCGATGCATCGCGCAAATAATGCTGGCAAAGTCGTACGGTATCAAGCTAGCACCGGTGCGTGTTTCTACATAATCTACAAACCACTGTAGGGCGAGTCCGCTCAACTGTGTTTTCAGGACGGTGATCCTGTATCCGTCCGCTGGACCAGGTCCGCCCATAAATGACGCCCGCATCCATGTTACATTCTCTTGTACCCAGTCGATGAAGGCCTGGTGGTCGTTCGTCCCTGTGAACTTGGAGGGGCTGGACAACCGCGGCACTTTTATACGGGAGGGAACGTCGGCGAGTTCCTCACCCACCTGGCGGTGAATGATGGATCTGATGTGCACTTCAGTCTCGGTGGTGAATTCCTCCATAGCATCAAAGGTAGATTTACCGGCACCGCTGATGGGTCCGAGGCTAGACACAGGTACACCGAATCCCGTCGTGCTGACGGTGGAGATCCCTTCGGGCGCATTGGGCCGGTAGCGAGGGGCAGACGATATGCTGCCGGTGTCCTCGAACCGTGTCAGCTTGATCGGGCCCGGAACATCAGGGCCTCCGCGAGCTTCAGGGAGAGGGAAGGCAGCGGCCGCTCGACGGGCGCTGGCAGCGGACTGCGCGGCGCGTCGCTGGAACTCGTCGTTGGTCTCGCGCTCCCGGCGGGGAGGGAGAACACCGTTAACATCCCTAGCCATCCGGTCGCTCAGTAAACTTACGTCCGGGGGATTAATCTCCGGGACTGGGGCCAGTGGGGAACGAGTGTGGCCGCGCGTGGTGCTCATGGAGCGCAGGAGTCGGCTCATAGAGGCTTCAGACTCGCCCAGTTCGGTGAGTACGCGCACGTTGTCTCGGATGCAGCGTTCCAGATCCGAGTGACCAGACTGCAGCAGCTCGTCGAACTCAGAGAATCTAACAGCGGTCTCGTCGCGGAAGGACGCCAGGGAGGCGTGAACGTCGAAAGAGCTGCTCCGTTGGTCCAGAACTACAGCAGTCGTATTAAGCAATCGCTGATGTGAGGTGAGCAGGGCTCCTTGGATAGTCTGCAGCATCGAGCGTTGATCCTGATTGAGCGAATCTAGGTCAAGACTTTCCAATAGCGTCGTGACCATGGAATCGGGAGTCGCGGGGCCTGGAGCGGTATCGCTTGGGGCCGATACGGCGGTGGCTCCATCGCTGCGAGTCTCAGGAGTCACGTCGGACTCGGAGGACACGTTTGTGGATGGGGCGGGCCCATCGGTGTCGTTTTGGGGCTGCTCAGCAGCGTAATTGTGGGGGGAGACCAGCTCGCCGTGCTCGTCAAAGATATCGATGCGAAGCCCTGTCTGGGCTTCGCGCAGGTAACGGCGACCCTGAGCGTCAACCTCGAGCGTCGCCGAGAGGCCGGTAGGCTGCGAGGGGGAGGTCGTGCGCTCGCCGCTCGTCGCCGACTCAGGTCGCATTGGGGTCGGTGGCGCAGGGTTTGAGGCCACCGACACGAACTGGTCGCTTCCAGTACTAGCCGACATATGAGGGGGGGTAGATCGCCAGGCGGCAGAGTCGCTGGGGCGAGCTGGGTTATCGGATGGAGGAGTCGACATAGTGGGGGAAGCAGGGAAGACTTTTTGTGATGTGTGTAATCACTAGTTGATGGAACTATATAGTTCTTTCTGATTGATAGAGGTGCTCCGAGAGGAGCCGAGGTTGTTTAAAAAAGTGTTAGAGGGGGAGAGGTGAGTTTTAACTTAAGTCGACACCCAAGCTAAACACATCCAAGTTCTATTGAAGAAGGACGGCGTAGCGGAGGGCAAAGATAAGTTCCCTTCACTACGACCGCCCGAACTATATATAATACATCAAAGTAACTAAGTCATCAGTAAGGATATGGACAGTGGAGATGTAGGGATGTAGGGATGTGAGTATGTAAGTAAGGCGTCCGCCTTACACCATCCCTTTCAGCGTGCTCTCCTTCAGCTGCTTGTTCAACCGCCGACGTCTTTGGGAGTAGATCCTCACCAGTTCTGTCTGCTAAAATCAAGCTTTGACTAGCCATGAAGTTGACTTGTTCAGCGAACCTCTCATCGAGGACCTCTAGATACCAGTCTACTAGCTGACCGTTATCAACTGAAGCAGGTGCCTGCAACAACTTGTCTGCCTCATTCGAAAAGGACACAGAGAATCTCCGGACCAAACCTAATTCAGAAGGCTTAATCCCCTGATATTCACTGCATATCTTTTTCAACCGTGAGAGAGTTCCAACTTTCGCATCTTCAAGTTCTGGAAACAGCTCCTCAATCTCTTCAATCCAAGCACTGAATGCACCTGTCTTGTAATGATGAAGCCGCTGCCATTGCTCGTGGGTCTCCTCGTCTGTCAAGTATGACAAGACTAAATCCTTCTTTTCTTGGTCCGCCGTGACCTTGCCTTTCTCACAGATAGTTTGCACGTTTCGAAGGAATCTCCTCAACAAGAGCGGGGATTTCCCATCGAACTTAGGACTACTGCTTTCCCAGGCCTGTGGCACACGGAAGCCTGCTACTGAGCCAACTACAACTGGTCTCGGTTCGTCTGCCATGTTATTTTCAATATTGGGTCTTATTTGGAACGGGAGTTCCTGGTTTGCTACTGGATTTATTTCCAGAGCTGGGGCTTGTGGGACTTGAGAATTACTCCTCTGTCCTGATGTAGATGCTACTGGGTTTATAGGATGGAGGTCTTCGTAAGCCTGCCGTCTACCCTGTGTGATGTTTGCTTGATCTGCCCTTGCACGATCCGAAGCTGAGACTTTCTTTGCTATCTTTGTCAAAGAGTGTTCTTGTAGAGCTGGTTGGAGGACTTGTTTCCTTGAACGTGTAGTTCGAGAAGGGGGTCTACCAAAATCCGACAGCTCGAGAGTACCCTCGCCAACAAGTATAGGTTCTTCCGGTTCAGACTCGTGAGAGATCCGAAGTGGAATGGTTTGTTTTATCTGTTTACGGACAGAAGAGCCTAGTTTTACTCAAAGACCGTAGTCAAAGAGTTGTGAACGCCAACGATTTTGGTTTTTGTGGACCAAGAACACTATTTTCAACACTGAACGTTATTTTCAACGTTGCAACGCCAACAAAATAGATCTAAACTACTTTCTCGTGGTGGGAGCCAGATGAACGGGTTGCTCAGGGATTGCGACTTGAACTTCTAAGATACCAAAACTCGACGGCTTGAATGCAGGAATCACAAAAGATACAACAAAGTTGGATCTTTCACAACAACCACAACAAACAACCTAATCTCAATATAAAAGCCCTTGTTTTAAAGTCACAAAACACCCAGGTTCGTCCTCAAGAATGTATGTTTTCTGAGAAAGCAGATAGATGTAATTGTTTCGATGTGATTGTGTCTTTCTAGCGAACGAGGACTCTAACCGAAGTTATAGCGCTTATTCTCAAGATTGGATTTTAAAGCGTCCAAGCTATAGCCAAATTCCCAAGAGCCAAATCCCAAATGCCACGCCAATATACACGCCAGATATGCCACGCCTGATGCCACGCCTTATACACGCCTGATGCCACGCCTTATACACGCCTTATACACGCCTTGAGTTCAATTCACAGTCAGGAGCAGGGTATCACCACAGGGGTGTGCAATTGTATTAACTTGAAACGGAGCTATCTTGAAAATAGAATAGCCCTGGGTGTCAAATCCAGATTCAGCCCTTTCGTCAAGGAGCCACCAGTATAGCTGGAGGTAGCTCAATAACTCGGGGGAAGCTTCTGTACCGTTCATGCCAGTTCTACGCTCTACTTATACTGTACAATATGTGCTTACTACGATAATATTACACGCCAGACGGATAAACGGGAATGATAACGGATAAACGGGAAATGATCTGTGACGAGCCAAGACATACATGTGTTTAAAATGAATAGAAAGAAACAGAAATAGAATGATTAAGTGGTCACAGTTGAAATGGGTATTTGGAATAGGACCCCCTCTGTGTCCATCCGTCGCCTTGGTACTTATCTCGGACTTCAGGTTATGCCGAAGTTGAGAATAAGCTCTCTATGTTGAGAATAGGCCGCTGCCCGCCTCCTAGGTAGTCACAGTTGGATTCTACTAGTCTGTAGCTTCCTCCTGGTACCCCATACTCCATGCAGAAGAGCTTGAGAGATCATGTTCCTGAAAGGATCATGATCGTTCCCTTTTTGGTTCGATCGCGATTTGATTTGAACCATTGTTCCGAATAATCCCGAGTCGGTCTTATCCGAACCGTGGATGCCGAGCCATCACGTGATTAAACGCGTCTTTGATTTAGGTACAAAGAACAGTCAACAGAGTTGCCTGATTCTGTAGTACACTGCCTCGATGTCCAATGAAAGCCCCTGAGCCAACACTTTGGTTATTTTCAACTTTGGAGGAGTCAACTAAGTGCAACCTGAATCTTGAAAATAGGACCCAGTTTGAATTGCAACCCGTACAACAGCCCTGAACCAGTATGATCCGTTCTGGCTGAGTGACTGCGGGTGAGCGTATTAAGGCTCCCTTGTAGTCTGACTCAAAGCTCATGTGTGTGCTTTAGATGCGCGTTCACATATTGATAAAACGCGAAAAACCAGGGAAACAGGGTATAACCCGAAACCCGGCTTATCATCGCGTCCTGAATTATCTCTAAGTCCACCGCACAACTGCCCCCGCGGAGCCTTCCAGCCAAGCCCAGAACATGACATCATGTTCGAGCTTGTTCTGAATAGTCGCCGTCGCACCGCCTTTTCATTATGGCACAGCCCATCAATTTTGATTGGGGATCCTGATTGAGCAGACGCCACGGAGGTAAATGTCTAGGATCCAACCCCCTATGTGAGGAGGGATTCTCCTCTCCATTTGCTCCTCGCTCATACCCACTTTGTTCTGAATCCATTCGGTGGAACCAATTCCCTTCGCTAGGCTATTCTGGATAACCCTTGCCCAAGGTATATTTTTATCCTGAATAAACTTTTTGACTCATTCTCGAATGTATTCAGAACCCAGAGAGTCTCCAGGGCCCATTGTCTGCACGTTCGCCGGTGCTGCGCCTCGGCCAACCGCTGCCGTATGCAACAATATATAGAGGAAGGGCCTGTGCTGCGCACGCCCATTCCCTCTCTCTTTTCTCTTCCACCACCCACCAATTCACAATCTCCAACACCGTTCGACACGATGCCCGCCACGCCTAAGTCCAACTCGAAGCCGGCTTCTAAGGCTACGCCTAAGAAGACGCCTGTCAAGACTCCCACCAAAACTCCAACCAAATCGCCGAAGTCGAAGGGGAAGAAGCCGCCGCAGTCGCCACCGTCGCCCGAACCTGAAGAGCCAACGGTGCCACAACGCCCTCGACCGAAGCCGGTCAAGCGTGTTGCGACAACGCCCTCGACCGAAGCCGGTCAAGCGTGTTGCGACGCCCGAGGAGGTCGTCGAGTCCGTGCAGGAGGAGGAGGAGGAGGAGGAGGAGGAGGAGGAGGAGGAGGCACGCTCGACACCGTCGAGGGGCGCGTCGCCCGCTAAGTCCAACCTCATCGATCCTCTGTCCTTCTTCAACGCTCCCTCGGTCAAGAAGCTCCGCGCTTTCATGGCTCGCTGTGAACAAGTCGACTCCTCTGAGTTCGACGAGCTCCGCGCCGCCATTCATGAAGCTTATCCTGTCCTCGTAAGTCTGAATCCCCAACGCCAAGCCTAATCTCCCTCGACGTTCGCTAATTCAGAATCTTTTTCAGCTCTTTCTTTACCAATCCATCCGCGGCCAAGAGACTTCGGACGATTTCAAGCGGTACTACGGTCAATACACGCAGCTCCTCAAGGTCCTCGAGGAGGTTCCCCTGGCCTGGGCCAACGTCTCGCTCGATGTCGACAAGGAGGAGGACGAGCCGGTGCGTAATTCCTTTTTCAACTTCAACGTCTTCTTATTCAGAACGTCTTATTCAGGAACTCCCCGACCGCAGCTACAGACTCCCGCCCGATGCGCCGCCCATGTTGCCCAAGGATTTCGCCAAGGCCAACGCCTCCGTGGACGAGACTGACCTTATCCAAGTCGGGTCGTACTTGTACCCCGTCCAGGTTAAGGAGAAGTCCTTCGCCCCTTCTTCGGTCGCGCCTTCACCGCCCCCC
Organism: Mycena vitilis; assembly: GCA_029203975.1. Lineage (NCBI taxonomy): Eukaryota > Fungi > Basidiomycota > Agaricomycetes > Agaricales > Mycenaceae > Mycena > Mycena vitilis. Next base: position 106,304 of record JARGYF010000168.1, read on the forward strand.
AAGCCCGACGTCAAGGAAAATCCCAAGACCGGCAAGCGTCAACTCCGTTCAAGTGGGAAGTCGGACCAGAAGCAGACTGGTAAGTCTCTCCCGCCTCGTTGCTTCCCTTTAATTTCTCTTTCGTACATTTACTGATCCTCCTTTATTCAGAAGAGGAGCCGCCGTACGATATAATACAACTATCTCCCAGCATGTAACACTAATGTAGACTTGTTTTCAGCAAGCTCAAGAAGCGTAAGCGTTCGGGGTCTAAGGGCGGCAAGGTTCGTCGTCTAACCCTTTTTACCATCCCCGATAGTACTGACTCTTTACTCTTATTCAGAAGAAATCTGGCAAAGTTGGCGGCAACGAGCCCAACGTCGAAGAGGTATTCCTCAATCTTCGTTGAATCGTTCCTGACTAACTTTGTCGTATTTTACTCCTTTAGTCGGAATCCGACGGCGAACCTCCCAAGAAGATCGTGAAGCGATCGTCGGGTTCTGGTGGGAAGGGGAAGCAGGACGGCGTCAAGTTGATGGATGCCAAGGAGTTCGGCAAGCAGATCGGTGATGCTGCAGCCGAGCTTCTTGCCCGTCGTCAGAAGAGCCGCAAAGGAGAGGATCCGAGTAAGTCTTCTTATTCAGAATCTTTTTCTTTCACGATTTTTCTGACTTTGCTCCCCAGGCATCGACTTGGTCATCGATCCCGGCGAGCACTCGACCCACCTCGCCATTCTCCGCAAGCACTCGTCGCCCGCCACCCACTTTTACACCGCCCTCGCGCCTAAAAGAATCATGCGCGGCTACCCGACCGAAACGAGCGCCCGTGATATTCCCAAGATCACGATGGAGGAGGTTCAAGAATTGAACGTGGAGGACGCGATCGCCGTGCGTTCCCTTTCTTTCCATTTATTCCGTTTCTAATATATTCCCTTAGCCATCCTTCGCCTGCGTTGTTTGCCTTATCATGGGCAAAGAATGCAGGGTGATTGGTTTCGGGGGAACATGTGGTTTCTGCCAGGCGCACAGCTTGCGCTGCACGGACCACATGTCCGCTGAGGAGATCCTCATCGTCCACCGTCGCCTTGGAAGTCTCTACGCCATCTCGTCCGACCGTAAGTCTCCCCTTTTCTGGATTTCTCCTTATTCAGGATCTCACTTATTCTGACTTATAGTCCACGAAATCGCCTTCCGCGAGGCGCTCAACGCCCAACGTCGCGCGGTTGAGATGCAGAAGCTGGCGCGCGATGCCTCCGACGAGGCCGCGTCACGCTATCACCATCTCTTCTCGCTCAGCACCACCGTCATCGACGCCCTCGGCCCTCAGATGTTCCTTGAACACTTCGCCGGCGACGACCAGCCCGAGCTCATCGTCGAGCACTTCAACGCGCAGGTCGACAACTACAACGCCATTCGACATGGCACTTCTGTCCCTCCGTCGAAACACTTCTCCACCGTCGCTTGGGACAAGCTCCTGAGTCAAGAGGTTCTCGAGGACGGTTTCGAGGTTCCCATCTTCTCGCCGACGCTCAACCAGTACCTTCCACCAGGTCATGGGAAGGACAAGGGCAAGGGCAAGGAGAAGGAGGTGAAGAGGTCGAGGCCGAAGCGCTCTTAGGTGATTCCGACTTGCTGTGCGACGTTCTGACTAGTGGCCGCTTTTCTTGTCTTTCTTGTAGTTACTCTGCCGCCCCCCTTAGGATACGGACTTCAGGTAGAGTAGCTACAAGACTCCATTTACCACGCGCGTTATGTACATCTTGGAATTTGAAACGCCTTTTCTTGGTCTCTTTTTGTGTGAACTTTGACTTAGAAAAGTTTTTCAACTCAGATTCTGAATAGCGTTGGTATAAGACTTAAGATAAGGATAATCGGCTAAGTTAATCTTTTTGACAGATCTTCTTGATGATTATCGTTATCTTGACATGGTGGCTATGTGATGCCATCACGCCTTGTCTTCAACATGTCAGCACGGCTAACAGATTCTCGAACAGGGGTACTCTTGGTCTTTTCCCGCCATGTCCTTGTTTTATCGTCATGCCTTTGGCTCTGTGGAGATAGAGCATGCGTCATACATGTTAGAACTCTTTAAAGTAAGTCTCTAACCATGCTTAGTGCCGTTTCTCAACGTCTTTACTTAAACATGGTTACAGCCGACTTATGCTTGTCAATGCTGCAACACCGCGCACCGTGATCAAGAGTGTAGTTTCAACGGATGGGGCCGTGGCTGCGGTCCCTGCGAAACCCGTTTTGAAGGGCATTGCTTATTCCGTTTCAACTATGGCTGGATGGACTTCATGACTCGTCAGGAGTTCATTCTGAATAGTGCGTCTCCTGTTTTTCCTGAATAGCGTTTCATTGCTAAACCAGTACTCGTCTTTAGAGATGCCTTGGGGGCTGGATTTGTTCCCTGTAGAGGACCTCCTCCACCACGTCCCAGATATTCTGAAATTCCAACAAGACCGTCACGACCGCATGATTAGCCTGCTCACTACTCGTGTCAACTTCGTCGACTCTTTCGCTGAGCTACTCCTATTAGGCAGGAACTGGGAGTCCCTCGGATATTCTAAACAGGCTTTGAAACTCATATCAGACCGTCGTAGCGTAATTCGTATGCACGACATAACCCTATTCAATGGCCCGTAGTCGTTCCCCTGTACTTGTTTATATTTAGCCCACTGTTCCGTTTATCCGCGCCTAAACCCTGAGGTCCAAACTGGTACTGAATAGCGGCTCCTCATCGGATGGAAGATTTCAAATATTCACAAGTACACCTCGTCTATGTTCTCCTGGACTGGCGATGGTTGTCCGAATCTAGCTGTCATGATAGTATACGTTTGTGCCTTGAATTAGATGCTACACATAGAGCCTGTGCGCTCTTAATCGAACAATCTTGAAGCCGGTTATTCAGGATCTAACCCCTGTACTGCCGCTTCCTCCTGATTATTCTGAATAAGCCGCTTTCGCTTAGTTTTCACATGTAACTCTTGGCTCAATACAATTTCGGCCCAAGCCTATTCTTGTCTGACGTTTTCTATCCAGCAATTAGGCTGTTACGACTGAGAGGAGTTGGAGCTCTATTGAGTTGGAACGTTCAGGGATGCGCGAACAACCGTGAGATTTTCGCAAATTCACTGACTCCCTCCCCCAATTTTAAATCCCAACTGTCCTCAGTTGCTAGCCGACTCGGTTCCCTTATTCAGGAAAATGTTTAAAGCACTGGAACGCTTTATTCCGTACGTCAAACTTTTCCAACACTTCGCCCTTCTTTTGCCCAATATGCCTGGCGTTATTCCTGGCCCTGAACACTTGTCCAATAATGCTCTCAGCCCACCGCCGTTTGTTCCGCCTGCAGAGCTCGCGGAGGTCTACCCAGAGCTTGTCGACTCTATGCAGACCGCCCTCTACATGAACTTTCCCAAGCCGGAGCGCCAGCTTCGTATGCTCGACGAGGCTGCTCAATTCATGGTGCGTCTCGTTATTCAGAATGACAACACCCCCCTAATTTGAATCCAGGCTCGTCTCGAATCGCACGCTCAGCTCATCTCCACTGTCGACCCAATCTACCTCGAATTCTCGCAGGTTGTCAACAAGATGAAGCAATTCACTTCGGTTCCCCCGACCAGCGCTATGCGCAAAGTTCTCGAAATGGGCGACGCCATGAAGAAACTCCGTCGCCGTGCTTCTACCAACGCCAAACAAGCCGCTGGCCAAGCAATGGAGCACAATCGTGCGGAGAAAGAGGCCGCCAAGGAAATGGCCAGACAGGTCAAGAAGGTGCGTCTCAGTCCTCTTATTTTTAACGATTCTGAATTACAGTCCAGAGCCGCAAGAAGAAAGTCGTCACTCCCGAAGATGTCCCCACTTCCGATGAAGAGGAGGAAGACACTCCAGCTGACGAGGACGTCAACATGGAAGAAGCGCCTTCCAAGGTTCGTCTCCCCCAATTTTGAATCTATTCCCACGGTTTAACTCATGATGTGATTCCTAATTCAGAAAGATCGTGATTCCTCTCCCGACGTCGTCATTGTTGAAGACCCCGTTGACTTCGACAAAGGTGCTCATGTCGTCATCTCAGGCGGCAAGGTCATCCCTCGCCCCGGCCACGAACAGAACTTGAACACCATTATTCAAAAGACTGTTGAAGCCAACAATGTCTCCGCCGCCCCGGTTCGCATTGTCCCCTACATTTCCTATCCTTTGACGCTCATTTTTAATTTGCAGAGCAAAGGCAAGAAGCGCAAGATCGAACGTGCCGAGGTCATTCGATTTCCATACGTCCATATCAACCGAATTGACCGAAAGTCGAATGCGTACATTCAGGCCATGAACATTATCGCGAAGACCGCGCCGGAGGAAGCTGCCAAGGTAGCTCTTTTATCTGAGATGTCCCCGCCGGCCAAGCGCAGGCGTGGGCGTCACGATTTCGTTGATTTCGAAAAAGGCACTCACGACACTTCACAGGGTGCGTTCAACTATTATTCAGAACCGCTTATTCTGAATAAGCGTCCTCAGACAAATTCTCCAAGCTTTCGCCTTCCAGGCCCGGCGATGCTCAGCAAATCGTCGCACACGCTCGTAACACCTTGACGACCGCAGCCGGTGTCCAAGTCTCGGATACTGCCTTGCTCCGTGCAGAATTCGATACCCGCAACCGCATTGTCAATGTCATTGCGCGCATGGCCGCTGACTTGTCCATCCACGAAGTCCTCGTTGTGAAACATGACGAGATGATCAATCTCATGAACGAGCGCCAGCTTTCTGCTCTTAGCCAGCTCCCGTAGGTGTTCCAGGTTAGCCGTGTCCTCTATGATCGTATCCCTTGCTTATTCAGAATGCGTCTCATAGGGAACAACGCCCCGAATCCAACCCATGTCCCTTCCACAACTGTTCGACCACTCCTCATTCCGTCGATAATCCTCACGATTCCGTCGACCTATCCACTCTTGACATCCCTACGCTCCTTGATAGTCCGATTGATCTTTCCTAGATAGCTTTTCCGCCGTCTATTCCAGTATACCCACGTTTCTCATGTAGGACGTCCGCTCCTTAGATATAGGCTTCCGCACTCGTTCAGCCCATATCCTCACTGTAACCCGCACCGATTTCCCGTGAATATAACCTTTGCCGTCCTGATTTACTACCGTTCTGAATAAGCCTCAGTCGTGTATTTTCTGCTTCCTGAATACCCTTGCTTCATTTGCGCGTGCGCCTTGAACGCCTGGGATTCTCCGCATCGTACACTGGTTCTGGGCCCAAGTCAACGTCGTCAGGTTCCTCATCGCTGATATATTCCTCAGAAAGGTCCGCTGGGTCTACCCGTTCCCATTCTGGTACCAGGGTAATCTTGTGAAATTGCATGTCCTTCCCCTCGTACTCGTCTGGGACTCTGTCGTCATCAACGAGTTCATCCAGCTTTTCCGCGGACATGTCTATCAATTCCTCAATCTTATCTGTAAGCCTTATACGTTCGCGTTGTTCAAAAGGGATGGCTCTAAATCGACCGATCTTTGAATGGTACATGGCACCGTTCATTTCACAGCACAGGTAAGAGCCTCCTTTTGTCTTCCTGACTACCACCATGGGCCCCAGATATCTGGGCTCCATTTTACTATTCAGAGATTTCTCAACCGTGGTATTCCGAATAAGGATCAAGTCACCCGGTTTGAAATCATAGTCTTTAATGGTGTCTTTATGAACACGTTCATATCTCCTCACAGCCGCCAGCTTTTCTGCTGAAACCCTCGCACGCATTTCATCGACATGTTGCGAATGTTTAGCCAAAGCCTTGGCCCTCAGACCTACGAGCTCCGCCGTGGTGATAATAGTATCAGGATACTCTACCAGCCAGGTAGATTCTTCGATGTCCAGCGGTATCGTAGGATGTGCCCCCGTTACTGCAAAGTAAGGAGTACAACCCAGGCCCCGTCTGGTCGTGATTCGGTCTGCCCATATCACTTGTGGGAGGAACCAATACCATTTCCTGGTATCGCCTCCTGTTGCCTTGTACAAGGATTGCCGCATGTCCCAGTGGCCCCGTTCAACCGGACCATTTGCTTGAGAATTATACGGTGAAATCCTTATACCAGTTATTCCATATTTGGCGTTCAACCATTTTACTGCAGCCAGAAATTGTCCAGCGTTATCCGTAACAATCCATTTAGGACACCCCCACCGGCATATAATCTCTTCCAAAAGAAACCTGCCAAGTGCTTCCCCATTATCAGCTCGCAAGGCCCTAGCTTCCAGCCAACGCGTTAGCGAATCTCTGGCGGCGACTACCAAGCGGTGCTGATTTGAAGGCGTGCCCATAATCATAACATCAACGTGTATCTTTTGGAAGATACTAGGCGTTAATGTTGCGATTGGTGGTATTCGCAATAACTTTTTCTGCCGTGCCTGACAAAGCTTGCAGGTCTTCACGTACCAACCAACATCTTTCTCCATTTCTGGCCACCAAAATCGGTTCTCGATTAGCGCCTTTGTAGAGTAGACACCTTTATGGCCAAGACTGTCGTGCGAAGCTTTCATCATATACATACGATGATCCTTCTCCACGAAAAGCCTATGTTGTGAATCCTCACCCTTCCGATAGAGCCGTCCCTCCTTAGTCAGGAAGAACAATTTTGCGTACTTGATAAACGACTTATATTTCTTGTTGGAATAACCTTTAGGCCTTTTTATCGGGTCCTTCAGCCATTCTTCCACGAAATGTATTCGCTCATCCGCATTTATCGCCCCTTCGGACCGGTGGTCTTCAGGATAAGGTTCTCGTTTCTCCGGATCCCATTTGAAATCCGTATTCGGAAGCAAGCCCTCTTCTTCCTGAATTTGGCTCATGAGGAATTGAGGCATTAACACTTTCTCAGCTTCATAAGCTTTCTGAATAGCGTCATCTATCACAAGTCTATCCTCATGCGCCTTATCACACTCGCACTGGAATTGCGAGACATGAGTCGCCAGTTCTGGCAGTCCTTCCGGACTCTCGTCTGCAATTCCCTGGAGGTAACCACCCCGGGTATCAATCTGCTGCTTGAACTCGTCCAAATCATAAGGCTGCGGAATGTCTTTTTCCCAGTCTTCATGATCTTCCGGAGGAGGGTTCTCATCGTACCCTTCCTCTGGGTTTTCATAGATGGTGTCCCCAGGTTGAAGTTTCCGTCTTGACAAGCCGTCAGGAGAGAAGGTCATTCCCTTGACGTGCTTGAGCTGAAAGTGAAACATCAAAATCTGTTCAATCCACCTATTTATGGTTGCGTTGGGTCCCATCCCAGGATTAGCCAGCATGCCTTTAATATACATGGCATCTGTCTCAATCACTAGTCGTCGACAACCAAGCAGCCAATATTGCATGTGAAGGAGTGCCCGCAAGAGACCATATAATTCCCTCTTAGGTTGAGAGAATCTCGCTTCTCTCTCATTCAAAGGTATGGAATCGAACTTGGCGTAATATTTCTTGGTCGGGTCTTCTGGATCCACTTGATATATTTCTAGCCCCACCGCCATCCAAGAGGTGTCCACGGCCATGACCACGTCTGAATCCCAATCATAATTAATTGGTTTCAACGCAGTGCAATTCTGAACCGCATTTTTAACTGCCTCCATACAGGCTTCCTGTTTCTCCGACCATTCCCATTCCATATCTCCACGAAGAAGTTTTGAGATGGGCCTAGTCAGGACAGTGTAGTTCTGAATAAACATCCGCATAGTTCCAACAACTCCGAGGAATTGCCTGACTTCTGAAACATTTTCCAAGGCGGGCCATCTCGTTATGACTCCAATCCTGTCTTCTGACGGTCTCCGCCCTTCGAACGAACACATGTGCCCGACTACTGCGAATACAGCCATACACAAGAAGGCTTTCAGCCCCGAGAAGGTTCCTTTACAATATCTGACCCGTTGCACTACACGGTTCATGTTTTGAAAGTGCTCCCATACGAATCTCCGAATCCCTGGGTTAAGTGGGTGAGTTTCATAATTCCCATCCACGTCCTGGTATCTGGAACCAGGACCCCTAATCGGAACATCGTCGATATACGGAATAGTGACATGTGGAATTTCATCCCTAAGGATAAAAGTCACATCGTCGTGGAATATAGGCACTGAATTAGTCCATCCTTGTGGAAGTTTTACCAACCGCAAGGCCCCAAATGGAGTCTGGAATGTCGTAAAGTCCCTGGAATTTTCATCCAAGTCTCGATGATCATATCCTGAATAGAGATCCAAAACCGCCCCACAAGCTCGGCCAGCAAAATGATTCGCTAGTTCATCCGTCGCAGGTGGAATTCCTGAATGAGCAATAGTCACCGCGTTCAGAGGTTCTAGAGCGTGTACAAGCCGGACGCTCTTGCCATCTTTCTTTACAACGCCAAAGAATTTAGTGCGATAAGAGGCATTAGACGGTTCGTAGACTCCTGCGTCTATTTTGTTCTTAATGATCTTACACACTTCCTCTAGCTGACCGCGCGGAATGGGGATGCTCTTCTCAACCCAAACCTTGTGTTCTATTACCGGTATTTCAACCGGTGGGAAGAAATCATGTCTAAAGCTCCCACGTTCAGAATCATCCCAGGCGAAGGCTTCGTTCTGAATCATCATAAAGTGATGCATCAGTTTCCGCTCTTCAAGCCATAGAAAGTCTCCCGCATGAAGTTTATCAATAATTTCTTTCCTTTCCAAAGTATATCTCCCAGTTGGACAGAAGTCTCCCGGATTCGGCGATAGTCCCGGCATATCCTTAAGCGGATCTCCAGTTATTTCGCGTTTTATCCTGAATTGCTCCGGTAGTTCACCGTAGACCGGCCTGGTCTTTAGTGCCACTGGTTTATATTTCTTTGTTGCGAATACAGATGCAACGGTGTGAAGCCGTGCGGCTTCTGCACCAGGGGCTTCTCGCAAGAGGAGACCTGAGAGACGCGCCGCGAGCGCGTCTCTTCAATCTAGTAGATCGAGCCTAAGGCGAGCCCACGCGTTCGGGGCTCGAGCCTGTAATCCTGGCGAAAGGAGTCATGTCACCCTTGACGAGGCTCTTGTAACCTAGAGAGGTGGGCAGATATGGATGCCCAGCCGGAGCGAGGATCTACGTGGTTGCACGGATCGCTCGAGCTCACAGTGGGACTTAGAGGTCGGGCGACATGAATGTTGAGTGCAAAGATAAGATGATTAGTAATCTACGTTAGATTACAACAAGAGTAAACAGAATCGATATGGCAAGTAAAATATAATAGCGCATGAATATACTAGTCGTCACAGAGCCCCCCACATGCCAGTCGATGGCTATTTTCTCTTCTTACGCGTCCGATGTCGTTTTCTCGTTCGTGCGGGCCCGAGTGAATGCGGCGCCGTCGATTCGCCAATTCGATCTTCCAAGTTTAAGCCGATGCGTCCAAAGAGCGATGGTCCGTCGTCCGACAGCTGTCCCTCGCCTTCGTTCTCAAGTCGCTGAAGTAGACTTGGTCCTGCGACCGCGTTGCTGGGTCCTGCCACCGGTCCGTCTACCTCCATCCCCGTCTCTGGAGGAATTCCCTTCCTTCTTTTCTTTTGTTTGGGTTTCGAAGAGGAGGGCGGAGGTGAGGGCGAGCGTTCGGACTCGCTCGACGTTGGTGAACTGGTGCGAGAACGTGAACGGGGACGCTGTCGCCGGGAACGAGAGTCAAGTCTCTCTCCTGAATAGGATAGCCGACGGCGCGGGCCGCGCGGTGAGCGCGACCGTGTCCTGACCCTCCTAGGGGATCGGGATAGCCTGTGGCGCGGGTCGGGCGAAACTCGCGACCGTGTCCTATTCTCTCGGGACAAATCGTCCGTGCGACTGCGGCGCTGCGGGGAGTAATGTCGACCGGACGAGGACGATCTTCGACGCGGGGATGGACTCCTACGGTAGCGCGGAGAGGGGCTTCTGCGGTAGCGGGGAGACGGTGAACGTCCTCGGTATTGACGGGGTGGAGACCGCGCGCGCGAGCGCGGGGGCGACGGAGCCCGGCGTTTATCCCACTGCCTAGACGCAGCGCCTCTCGGTGGTGGCCCTGGGCGTCCTCTTTCTCTGCCCCGATTGGCAGCGCCGCGAGACGAGTCGATAGACTCTGAAGCCTTCACTGCGTATCCCGCGGCTTTGCCGTCCTTGCCGACGACCAGTCCCGCGCCTTCGGGGACTGCAGTCGCAGGGAGGACGCCAGTCTTGGGTGGTTCGGTGCGAAGATAACGCCCCCCAGCGTAAGGTTCCGCTTTAGCCTCCCCCTCGCTCGGTTCCTCCAGCGACGGCAGAGTCCGCTGGATTTCCGCGAATTCCGTCTTCCCCACGAATACACCGCTCCGGATCTCGCCACCTCTTGGATCGATTAGGCCGCGGATCTTGAGGGCAGCGAGCTCGTCGACGAACTCCACGACGTAGTCCCTTCCTGATTGACGACGAATGCAATAGATGAGCTTCCAACCGCACCCTTCGACGTGACGACCCAAAGTAGCCAACCAAGCCTTCAAGTCGGTGGGCGTGAAAACGTCCGACAATCCAGCGAACTTGAGCACGTTAGTGACCACGATGGACTCCGCCGCGGGGAATGACATCGCAGGGAGCGGTTTAGGCTTGACGGCGACTTTCGGCGCGACTGGTTTCGGCGGAGCAACGTGGGCGACAGAGTCGTCCTCGTCTGAGGAGCGCGAGCCAAGGGAAACGGCCACGTTTCCGTCATCGTCGGAACCATTCTTGTCCGCCATCTCCCGACGATCTTCCGGAGCTGGCTGGAGTGCCTCTCTCGCTGGTACAGGGTCGTCACTAGTGAGATTGAGCTGCCAACGAGAACTGGAGCGCGTTCTCTGCTCAAAGTTGCGAACGGGCAGCGTGGCGGACGGAGAAGGCGATTCGGTTCCCGTGTAAATCCCATTGTTGAGGGAGAACGCGACTCGGTCGAAGACGTAGTTCCAAGGATCGAGGTAGCGGAAGATGGGAGTGCCTTCGACAAACGACTTGGCCACCCAGAATCCCGCAGGTTCCTGAGCCGTGAGTTCGTGAATGAGGAAGCAGGGGACCGCCGCTTGGGTGAGAAAGAAGAACATTTCTTCCTCGGGAATCCCGTTGATCCAAACGCCCATGAGCGTGTCCTCGACCGGCCGAATAGGCAGCGCGCGCATCTGCTCCGACGTACACCTGGAATCTAAGAATTCCTTCCAGGCGAGCGCAAGGCGACACCACGCTTCCTTCTCCAACATTTGGCGCTGCACTTCCCGAATCCGATCTACAGCATCATCATACCGCTGGATGTCCTTCAGGCTGTCCAAATCTTCGACCGTTGGCGCACGCGGACGAAGATCCCAGACGCGAGGGCGAACGTAACGGATTTCATGGAGGATCTGCATGGCAGCATTTCCCGCCGCGTTAAGGTCCGCGATATATCGAATGTACTCGGGCTCGAGGCGCCCCAAATACCCGGAGTCCGCTTCCGAGATCCAGTGGCCCGTCACGGGCTCGAGACCTGGCTCGAGCGCACCTTCATAACGCGGTCCGCGCATAAATCCAAGCCAGGGAGCGTCGCGGTCGTACGCCTGAGGCGAGATGGTGGGGTCGAATCGCCCGAGCTGTCCATCGTAACGGCGCTGCTCTCGATTGAGAGCTGGGCGCAGAGCCGAATTTCGATTACGAACCCCAGGGTAAAAGGGGTCCTGGGTGGAATTAGGGCTCCACAACTCGTAGCGATGGCCGTAGAGCTCGACTTCACGACCGTAGAATCGAGCTCCTGCGGGCAGTCTCCAGTCGAATCCATCGTCGACGTTAGGCGGGGAGTCGTAGCCGTGGAAGCTGCGCAGCCGCTTAGTGGCGTAAATGCGTGTATCGCCCGTGGAACCCGAGTTGGGGATGGGTAAGGCCATGCAGTTTTTCGTTCTCAGGAGTCGCGCGCTCGGACTTTCCACTGAGGACAGGGTATTGGCTTGAAGCTAGCGTTCGGCCTTCAAGGCAGGGGAGTCGGACTCGAGGACGCGCGTTCGGTCTCAGAGCGAGGGGAGGGAGCGTTTCAAGTTCCAAGGAGACCTCGCATTCGGGTCTCTCTCGGACTAGATGGTGGTCGTGAATCAAGGGGTATAGGAGATCGGTGGAAGGCGATCCCTTGAGAAAATAACAAGAACAAATCTCACTCTGATGGCTCTGCCGAGTCAGACCACGAATTATATTAGAAACTTCACAGAATAGTAATTTTAAGCCGCGGATAGCTTGTGTAGGGACAGGTATTCCCGTCGCACTTCGGGCGCGTTACGCAAGTCGTATTCCGAGACCCAGGAGTCGTCGCACGGCTCATAGCCTTTCCATCGCACGAGGTACATTCTCCGATTGCCGTCCTTGCGAGTCGTAAGTCGGTGACCGAGTATCGCTTCCACCTCATATTCCTCTGTGGCATTGAGGAGGTCGCGGGTAGGTGGCAAGGTAACTCGTTCCCCGAATTCGGGGGAAGATTGGTGGTACTTTTTCAGATGAGCGAGGTTTATCACTGGGTGCATGGGGTAATTGTCGGGCAAGCGAACGCGATACATCATGGGGTTGACCTTCTCCGTAACCTCGAATGGCCCTATGGTGCGTTGGACCAGTTTGACACCAAGGCCACGAGCGTCTACCAGCTTTAGAGTGTGAGGATTGATAGTGACGAGATCCCCAGGAACGATCTCCTCCACAGGGCGACGGTGCTTGTTGTAGGCTCTAGCCTGTCGTTCCTGAGCCAGAGTCAGAGCGTCCCTGGCGGACTGGCAATGGAACTCCATGACGGCTATGTAGTCCTCGGCCTTCTGACTGGCGATAAAAGGACGCTGGGCCGGATTGCCCTGCGGGACCAGTAAGGCTGTCGAGACCTGCGGGTTGTAGCCGAGGAGGAGGAAGGCGGGGGTGTATCCGGTGGAGCTATGCACGGCCGTGTTGTACGATCGTCGTACCTCGCTCAACCATCGAGCCCAGCTTGAGCGGTCGGTAGCCACGTATGCCCGAAGCATTTGCTCGATCATCGCGTTCAGAACCTCCGTCTGACCGTCGGTCTGAGGGTGGTGAGAGGATGAGAGCGCCATGGCTCCGCCGTAGAAGGAAACGATAGACCGCCAGAAAGCCGTGGCCCAGCGCTTATCTCGGTCACAGATGATGCGCTCGGGCAGGCCGAAGACATTGACGACTCGATCGACAAAGATCCTGGCGAATCCTTCTTGTGTCAGCTCGTTGTGAGTGGGGACGATGATCGCATATTTCGTCAGCTTGTCGACGATGACGAGTATGGCCGTGAACTTCTCCGCTCCGGAGGGTGGAAGCCCAGTGATCAAGTCCAAAGAAACGGTAGCGAACGGTCTAAGAGGGATATGTGCCGGGCGTAAACCGCCCATCTTTTTCTGGCGATCCTCCTTGATCTTCTGACAAACGTCGCATCCGTTAGTGAAGTCCTCTAAGTCTCGCTGCATGCGTGGCCAGTAGAAGAGCTCCTTGACTCGGGCGGCGAAACGGTACGGTCCCGCGTGCGCGCTTTCGGACGCGGTGTCGTGCATAAGACTGAGAACGTAAGGCATTTGGGATCGTGGTACGCATAGCCGGGAATTCCAGTCGGCGTCGAGGAAGTACAGCAGACCATTAGCTCCCTTCTGAAACCGCGAAGGGGTCAGAACGGTATCAGGACTCGGCATCACGTCGACGTAGAGGCTTCGGAAATAGCTATCCTCCTTGTATCCCTTGATGAACTTCTTGACAAGCTCGGGATTGATGGCGAGGAGAAGATGCGAGCGGTCCTCCCAGCTTCCTTCGACGTCTTTGGTGGGAGGCTTGACCCCGACTGGGTACGTCCAGGGGTCGTTGGCGGGAAAGGGGAGAGGATCAAGGGAGTCTCCGTTCGGGACACCATCCTTGGCGAGGGAGTCCATTCCTGGGACACCGTCCTCGACTTCCATCCTCTCACCCAGCTCCTGATCCTTGTCGCGCGCTTGCTTGCGAGTGAGAACCGGATACGCCTCGTATTTGGCGACGACATCTTCCCACCAGAGGGCTACGAAGGCTGCCTTTTTCGCTGGAGCAAACGTATCTTTGTCCTCGGCTGATTGCGCTCGCGATCGCTTGTCGTCGTCGGGCACGATTGACTGCAGATTGTCTTGGAGAGGAGAATTGTGCGGCGGCACTCGAGGTAGTCGGGATAGAGGGTCGATGTTCGAGTGGATGCGACCAGCCCGGTGAACGATTCGAAGACCGGGATATGCAGCATACACTGCCCCCCACGCCGCCAGTCTGCGATTAGCGTTCTCGTAGACTTGTGCCCATTGCAGCGCCGCGTGGTCAGTGACGAGGATAACTTGTTCTCCCTCAATGAAAGGTTGAAACTTGACGAGCGCGTCCTTCGCCCCTAGAGCCTCGCGCTCCGTCGCGCTGTAGTTGCGCTCCGCGGGTTTAAGAGTCCTACTCCAATAAGCGATGACCCGCTCGACGTGCACCGTCGTCTCGTCGAAGGTGGTGGCCCATTCGTCCTTCTCCGGCAGCTCGACCACGTCCTTTGCCAAATTGACAAACAGGCGAGGGACGGGGAGCTGCGCGTCCCAGGCGCCTCGCAAGCGATCGTAGACGGAGGTGCCACGAAGGTCCTTGATTTGCACCGGTTGAATTTGCTGGAGGCTGGCGCCGAGCGCCAGGTCCGACGCGTCGGTGTAGAGGCGATAAGGTCGGCCTTGTATCGGATGTCCCAAAACGGGTGCACCCGCCAACGCGTCTTTCGCCTGCTGAAAGGCGATGTCCTGCTCAGCCTTCCACTCAAACTTCACGCCCTTCTTCAGCAGCAGGAAAAGCGGAGCCGCGATAAAGGCATAGAAGGGGATGTACACGGCGAAGTAAACGCACATCCCTAAGAACTTCTGCAAGTCTGACACGTGCGCGGGGCGAGCTATGTCTTGAATCGCGGCGACCTTCTCTTTGTGCGTAGACAACCCTAATCGCGAAACTTTTTGGCCTAGAAGTAAAATGGACGAGTACCCCACGAAGCACTTGGGCGGGGACAGAGTAATGCCGGCGGCAGCTATGGCGCCCAACACCTTGTCAAGATGCTCGAGGTGCTCGTCCCACGTTTTGGAAAAAACCACGATGTCATCGATGTAAACCAACGTGAACAACCACAAGTAGGGCGCGAGGACTCCCTGCATTACTCGTTGGAACACTGAAGGGCCGTTTCGCAAGCCAAACGGCATGCGACGGAACTGCCATAGGCCGCGGTGCGATCTGAACGCCGTCTTCTCCTTCGCGTCGTCGGCCATCTCGAGCTGGGTAAACCCGGCGAGGGCGTCAAACGAGGATAGGACTTGAGCGCCGCTGAGAGCTTGCAGTATCTCAGATTGACGGGGTATAGGGAACTCGTCGGGCACCGTCCTTTCGTTGAGCTTGCGATAGTCGACGCAAAGGCGGGGTTTTCCATTTCGGTAAACGACGATGCAGGGAAATCCCCACGGGCTGGTGGAAGGTTCAATGACTTCCGCCTCAAACCATGCGTCCATTTGCTTGTCGATGACTTCCCGTTTAGCCGGAGATGCGCCGTACAATGGCATAGACACCGGCTGCGCGTCGGGCTTGAGAGGGATCGGAACCTTGGTGTCGACGTGACCGAGACGTCCCCCGACACCAAAGGCTGCTGCGTTCTTGCGTAGAACTCCCTCCAACCTCGGCCGGATGGAGCTGGGTATATCTGGTCCCCAATTCACGAGAGTCGATACGTCCACGTCCGGCAGCGGGTCTTCAGGAACGGCCGTCGTTTTCGGTCCCCAATTCTCGTCTCCCTCAAGCTGATCATCTTGACGGGGAATAGAATCGTCCATCTCGGCAGTAACTAAGTCCTGCTGCCGCAACGTACCGATGGTGGTACGGATCGCGTCGGCAGAGGCCACGAACTTGAGGCGTTCTTCCTCGTTCTTGGGCGCGTCCGCGTATCCTTCCGGATCAAGCAGGTAACCAACCACTTCGCCCTTGCGAATATACCAAGGGCGAGGGCCAGGGTTGGCGATCGGAAGGTACGGAGAATCGCTGTTGACCCAGGTGGTGGGCGCGGCCACGACGGAAGACGTATCCGTGGCGATGACCATTTTCTCCACAAGCCAATTCGTTCGACCCGCAAATGGTCCGGTGATTCGCACGTTGTGTACTGCTCCGGCAGCAAGGAGGGTGTCTTCCGCCGCCAGTACCTCGGGCAAGGAGTCCGAACCTCCGCTTCGTTGGGCGCGCGCTCGCTCTCGGCGCGCGGCCGTTCGACGCAAGAAGCTTCGTGCCTTGACAGCATGGACCTTGCGTACATCGAAACCCAGATCCACCTTCTGTGCTGATGAACCGGGGAGGACATGTTCGGATTGTCCGACTCTAACATCGCAGTGACCGTTGGAGTATCGAGTGACGCCGAGTTCATACGAGACCTGAAAGTCCTCGCCAAGGAGGAGCGGCACGCGCATGTTCCGTACCACGTACGCCTCAACCTCAAAGCTGATGAGGGTGCCGTCGGCTGATAGGACGTACATCGTGAACCGGGTATAACCTAAGACTTTGGCTTCCCCAGTGAGCGCGTACAGCTTCATCCGTAGCCCTTCGCGAGGTTTCGGTAAGCCAGGAAGGGAATTGAAGTACTCTTCCGACATCAAGGTGATGTCTGAGCCTGAGTCCAGTCGACCCTTGATAGCCTGGGCTAGAGGACTCCCGATATGCGCTCGAAGATGCAGAGCACGTATTCCAAGCGACCCTAAACCTGCTGGCATGGAGCGAGCTCGATGAGCCTTCACCACAGGGCGTTCCTCGCTTTCGGGAACTGCTCCTGAGGGGGACCCAGTCTCCGGCGCAGTAGAAGACGGGGGAGGAGAATGGCTCGGAGGTCTACGCGTTCGGAGTTCTCGAGCCACTCGATCCTTATACCGCTGGGCCTTCCTTGGGATGGTGACCGCGTCATCGTTTTCCTGGACGGCTTTTCCCTTGTCGATGGGTACTTTGGCGGCCGCTTCTTGCTCGAAATGTTCACGCCGGCGGACGTTGCGGTTAGAAGGAGGTGGTGGCTGTGGCAGATACGGCTCGGCGGCTCCCGTTGATCGGGCGTCTACCGTGTGAACCTCGCGCCGCGGAGGGGAGTTAATGGCCTCAAGATACTCGCGCGGATAAGCAGAAACGGGGGCGTTGATTTCAGCGAGCATAGATAAATACATGTGTAAATCGTCAGCTTCCTGTATAGAATCGACGTCCGTGTCTATCAAATTCGCATCACGCATAGCGAGCCACGTTCCGTAGTGGGGGCAGTCCCGAGCAAAATGCTTCGAGCTAACGCAAATATAGCAGTTGCCCGGGGGAGCGCGTTCGCTGGCGACGTCGTCCCGCTTCACGAAAGCATGGCCCTTGACGGTGTTCCCATGGGGCCAATCCGGCTTCGAGGACGACGCCTTGCCCGAAGATTTCCCGCGGGACTTGTCGCGCGGAAATCCATTCGCCAAGAACGCCGACTTGTCGTTCTCCTTGTCGTCGGGGCGCTCGACTTTGACGTAGTCGTCTTCGTCTTCCACCTCCTCGATGGTGACCTGATGAGCGCGACGCTCGCGTTTGTTCTGAGGGTCGTCGAGGGCATCGAGCTTGCGGGCAATCTTCCAGTCCGTCATGAGAATAGGACAGTAGCGCGAAATAGCGGCTTTGAGCTCGAAAATGGTGGGGTACTTGGAGCTGTCGAGCGTACTGAGCCATTCGACCGGGGCACGATGCAACAGACGGCCGATGACCATCGGACCATCCAAGTCGTCGGGGTACAAGAACAGGTGGTAAAGGATGCGCCTCTGGATAAAATCCATGGGCATCTCGTTCTCGTGTCCGCGCTGCCGGAAGCGCATAGCGTCCCACTCGAACGACCTTTTCTGCACCCAGACGTCGTGGAGGAAATGAACTTGGATGGCTTTGTAAAGCACGATCCAGTTCTGGCTGGACTGGTTGCGGAATTCGATGGTCTGAGTAATCCACCACGATTGAGCTCGGTCCGTCCACTTCATGGGCGCGATGGCGCCCAAGTCAATGGCCATTTGCGGGGAAAGGCGGATGAGCTCGGCGATTTGACTGAGGTAGGTGATTACGGTCTTGCCGTGCCCATCCCAGGTCGGCACGAGCGACAGATTCAGCTTGCGATTAATCTGCCATTCCTGAGGGGTCCAAGAATTGGGATTGCCGTTACCGCCGGAGGGAGGTCCTCCACCGCCCGGTGAGCCTCCACCTCCACCACCACCGTTGCCGCCGTTGTCACCGCCTCCGCCGTTTCCGCCGTTGGAGGGAGGTCCTCCGCCACCTGGCGAGCCTCCACCTCCGCCACCTCCGTTTCCACCGTTGGAGGGAGGTCCTCCACCGCCGGGCGAACCTCCACCTCCGCCGCCGTTGCTGCCATTCGATCCGTTGGCCGCAGGATTGAAAGGGTTGCTCTTGCCCGGACCGCCGTCATTACCAGCACCGGCATTGGATCCAGCCTTGAACTGGTAGGACGTCCAGTGCTGATTGGGCGGTCCGTTCTCTTGCATATTGAAGGCGGCGGCGAGGGCGGCTTCGGCGTAATGAACCACCTTGTTCTGAACGTTGGAACGCTGGGCTTGGTACTCGGAAATGCTCGTCCCCGGTTGAAACTGAACGGGACGAGCGGAAGTTTGGAGTTCAGCGGAGGTGAGTACTCTGCCGACGCCGGGCATGAAACTTACGGATCCGGCAGGGGCTGCGGATAACGAAGCGGGGACGGCGAAGCGAGTTTGCTGCCTAACGGGAGCCGCGGCCACCTCGGGAGTTTGGACTAATGGAGCCGCGTTAATGTCGAGTTGAGTAACGGCGGCCACTACCGGCGCTTCGTTCTGAACCGCTAGCTCGGCAGGCAGAACAGACGGCTCGGGAGATCCGGGCAACGCGGTGAGTAAGGGTCCGCGCTTCAACGCACTCTTCCTGTAGAACAGAGTGCGCGACTCCAATCCAGCCTCCGCGATTAGCTTGGCCTTGTACGCCGAGTTAATGGTGTCCGCGATCGCCCCGTAATCGGGCCGCGCAAGGAGCTTGGCCAGCTCCACCTGCGGTTCGTCACGACCAAAGTCCGTGCGCACGGAACTGCGCGTAGAGTCGGCTGACGAAACGTTGTCGACTCCGCCTTGTCCATACAACACTCGCACCGAATGAAGGTACTTGTGAATGTGCTTGGCCGACTTCTCTAAGCGCAACTGCAAAGTGGCAAAGGCCATGAGGATGTTGGTACGGCTGCTATTGGACTCCATGAGGCGGAGGAGCTGCCAGTTGGGGTCGAGAGCGAATCGATTGCGCGGCGAGTCGCCGAAGAAGTCTGTCAAGCCGTCGAGGATCTGTTTGACGGCGAGCGCGAGCTGGGCGAACTGCTCGAGCCGGTATGAACCCAGGGAGTAGACGGCTCCGTTGTCGGAGGTGTAAGCGATAAGCTCATCGACCTCCGGCTTTTCCTTGGTGAAGAGTAGGATTCCTTCCTCGAGCCTTTCCCAGGCGAGGTTGATGTGAGGGAGCTCCCAGCGCATGACGATGTCGCGCAGGACGATGGTTTCTTCATCGGTCTTGCCAGGAAGACGGCCATCCACCGCGCCGTAGTTGAGGAGTGGGTCGTGGTCGCGAGCCGGATCAAAGACAGGATGATACTTAAGAAGGGAAGCACCAATGGGCTCGTCGAAGATCGGCATTCCCGCGCAGATAGAAATGAAGATGCGAGGGTCCGCGACCGGCTTGAGGAGATGAGACACGCTTTCGGTCTCAATCACACCTCGACCTTTAATCACGGGCGTGGAGCCCGCGGACGCGGAGCGGGGCGGGGTGCGGGACCCACTGCCGATAGAAGACACTGGGTTGATGAGGGAGGTCAGCGACGGAGTGACCGACGCGTTGCCAGCGAATGAAGCAGGGGCTCGGCTGGCGGGAGCGGTGGAGAGGGAACTGGTACCATCGCCGGACTCGGACGAATTAGTGACGGAGCGTAGCTCGGGCATCTCTGGGTCTTCGTAGTCCTGGAGCAAGGACGCGCCCGGGGCTGGGATGTCCTTCGTCTTGTCGACAGGGACGTCGACGAGAGGGAGAGAGTCCGATTTAGCGGCGCCCTTACCCTTGGCCTTGCTGGCTCCGCTCGCGGGAGCGCCTGTACCGCCGCGTTTAGCGACGCCAGACTTCTCGACCGCCTTGGGTTTCTTTCCCGCCTTGGCGGCAGGAGTACTTCCACCGCCGCTGGGTGCGGCGGCGGGTTTCTCGACTGCCTTGACGCCGCGACCCTTGGGCACTGTAGGAGAGCCGGCGCCCGGAAGAGGGGTAGCGAGAGAAGAGGGAGGAGGAGCCGAGGCTTCCCCAGAGGCAGCGAAGGCCTTTTCTTCGATCTTGCGCTGGTTGCGCGTGTCGTAGATGTGATCAGAGGGGGTAGGTGTAGGAGTGGATTTCTTGTCCTTTGGGGGCCACGCCATGGTGGTAACGAAGGTGCTTTGCTGAGGGGGAATTCCGAGTGTTTGGTTCTTATGCTCTAGGAATTGCATATTGCGGCGTGTCGATGATCGTTCCATGTGAAACGATCGATCGAGCAGGGAAAGAGACAGCAGCCGTCTCCCGCTCGGGCGAGGGAGCTTGTTCGAAGACGACCCGGAAGTCAGAACAGAGCTCGCACGATAGGCTGCGTCGAAGTTGAAATAAAGAGGGTGTTTGGTCGACGGTACTGCTCGCCTGAAAGCGTCGGGATGCGGTGAATAGGGGTTAACAAGATGGTCCTAATTCAAATTGCTACCCGCTGACTCAAGGTGATCAGCGGGGCCGACGAGTTTCAGAAGACGAGTTTCCAGGCCAGATGTTGCGCAGCGATGAAAGGGAATTGAAGATCCGTCCGTTAGGACAGAGGGCGAGACCGGCTCGTCCTTCCCATGTCCGTTAGTAGCGCAGCAGTCCAGAAGAGTATCGTCGATAGGCGTCAGGTCTCCATCTGCTTGGATGAAGACCCCTGTGCGTCCACCACTGTGAAGCCGTGCGGCTTCTGCACCAGGGGCTTCTTGCAAGAGGAGACCTGAGAGACGCGCCGCGAGCGCGTCTCTTCAATCTAGTAGATCGAGCCTAAGGCGAGCCCACGCGTTCGGGGCTCGAGCCTGTAATCCTGGCGAAAGGAGTCATGTCACCCTTGACGAGGCTCTTGTAACCTAGAGAGGTGGGCAGATATGGATGCCCAGCCGGAGCGAGGATCTACGTGGTTGCACGGATCGCTCGAGCTCACAGTGGGACTTAGAGGTCGGGCGACATGAATGTTGAGTGCAAAGATAAGATGATTAGTAATCTACGTTAGATTACAACAAGAGTAAACAGAATCGATATGGCAAGTAAAATATAATAGCGCATGAATATACTAGTCGTCACAGAGACATGTGACCGGAGTGATCGGCAGAGATCCCGGGCTTGATCACAGGCGTGATGGTATCGGGACGGACCGGAGGGGCGTTGGAAGAGGGGTCCCCTGACATCATCCCCCCCTTGGAATGCGGCGCCTCGACGCATAGATCGGACGTGGAGGGCGGTGCTTTGGAAGGGAAGGGAGTCAAAGGACGCACGAGCAATTAAACGAGGTTTGGCCGGGTATTTCTCGTAGAACGCTGCGAGGGCTTCTGGACCAAAGAAGTTGGAGTGCTTAACCCACTGGTTGTGCGCCGCGTTGTAGCCCTTCCAGCTGACAAAGTACCACAAGCTCTTCCACCGGACTTTAGCATCCAGAACTGCGTCAACTTCCCATTCCGGAGCGTCTCCAGGTGCGTCTGGAAGCACTGGTTCAGGCTCGTCATACCCTGGACGACCCGGGAACGGGTCGTCCTCCGCAAGCTCTAGCTTCACCACGGGGAACACCGGATGAAGCTTGGAATAGTGGGGAGGCAGCTCCAGTTTGAACGCACCCTTCCCAACGACCTTGAGCACCTTAAAAGGGCCCAAGCGGCGATGAGAGAGGCCCGGCGACGGACGAGTGGTCTGGATGTCCGAAGCGTCAAGCCAGACACGGTCCCCAACCTTGATGTCCGGAGCGGGAGTGCGGCGGCGGTCGTAGTACCGCTTGTACTCCTCCTTGGCCTTCACCAGCGCAGACCGAGCTTCCGAGACGCCAGAGGCAATGCGGTCGCGGAACTCGTTGGCGGACTCCACCTTGGAGCGTATGCCGGTCGGCTCAAACCCCATGCGAGGGAGCCTACCGGTATCGGTCATGAACGGGACCTGCTGCGTGGAGGAGTGGATGTGGTTGTTGTACGCAAACTCCGCAGCGGGAAGGAGGTAGTCCCAGTCGTCCTGCTTGTAGTTAGTGAAGATGCGCAGAAACTGCTCCATCTCCTGGTTAACTCGCTCGGTCTGACCATCTGTCTGCGGATGGTAAGCGGTGGACGTCGCTGGCTCAATACCAATGAGACGCCACAGCTCCGTGGTGAACTCCGCAATAAACTGGGGACCCCGGTCAGAGATGTACTTCTCCGGTGTACCATGGTGTCTCCAGACATTTCGGTAGTACAGCCGGGCAGCACCGACAGCGTCGATATGCGTGGTGCACTCATTGAAGTGCGCCCGCTTACCGAGGACGTCAACTACAACCATGATAGCGTCGTACCCATGAGCCTCTGGAAGCTCTGGCACGAAGTCCACCGAGACCGTGTGCCAGCGGTCTGGGGGGACCTCAGTGGGGTGCAGCTCACCGATCGGAAGCTTGCGAAGCGCCTTTGTGCGGCAGCACAGGTCGCAGGTCGCCACATACCGGCCGACGTGACGGGACATCTGGGGCCACCAGTAGTTCCGGGAGACAAGCTCCAACGTCTTGAAACGACCTGCATGCCCAGCAACCCGCGTGTCGTGGTGCTGCTCCAGGATCCGGCGGCGAAGGTCCTTGTCCCGAGGGACAACGACCTTACCACGGAAGTAGAGGAGACCACCCGCAACGTTCCACTCAGCGTTCCGGGACGAGCGGGCACCACGGACCTTGAGAAGCTCCCGCGCCGCCCGAGCAACGGGTTCCTCAAGATCGGCAGCGCCGGCAAGTGCATCACGAATGTCGCGGAGAAGGGGAGCTTCCGGACCGGAGATGGTGATGCCCTCCAGCGCGCGGACATGAAAGAGCTCGGGAGTCAGGAGCGTCACATCCTGATTATCCGAAGCTGCCCCATGGTCCGGTCGCCGAGAGAGGGCGTCGGGTCGACCCATCAAGCGCCCGGGCTTGTGGTGAAGGGTGAAGTCGAACCGAGACAGGTACAGCGACCACCGCGCCTGCCTGCGGTTGAGGTTCTGTGACTTCCGGAAGTACTCCAAGTTCTTGTGGTCAGTCCAGATCTCGACAGGAAGCTGCGAGCCTTCGAGGAAGTGTCGCCACTCCTCGAGAGACCGGACAATCGCAAGCATCTCTTTGTCGTGAATCTCGTAGTTGCGCTGGACTGGAGACAAGCTCTTGGAGAAGAATGCGACAGGGTGCCACTTCCCATCATCAGACTCCTGCGAGAGGACAGCACCAGAAGCGAAGTCAGAGCTGTCAGCTTCGAGGCGGTACATCCGGGTCTCATCTGGAAGGATGAGAACCGGATCGGAGGTAACCGCGTCCTTGAGCGCTTGAAACGCCCCGGCCTCCTTCTCAGTCCAAACCCAAACCTGACCCTTCCGGGTCAGATCGAAGAGCGGACGAGCGAGGTCGGAGAAGTCTCGGATGAAGCGCCGGTAGAAGTTAGTGAAGCCTACAAACTGCTGCACGTCCTTCTTGTTCTCCGGCGTCGGCCAGGCAGTGACTCCAGCAACCTTGACCGGGTCCATCTCGACATGGTTGTGGGAGATGATCACGCCGAGATACTCGATCGATGACTTCTCAAACTCGCACTTCTCCGGGCGCAGGTAGAGCTTATGCTTCCAGAGCCGCCGAAGGACCTCCCGGACAATCTCGCGATGCCGGGTGAGGTCCGAGTGCGCGATGAGGATGTCGTCAAGGTAGACCATGACATCGCCAGACAGGATGAGGTCCTGGAAGATGTCGTTCATCATGGTCTGGAAGGTCGCAGGGGAGTTGGTCAGGCCAAAGTACATCACCAAAGGCTCAAAGAGCCCACGGTTTGTACGGAATGCGGCCTTCCACTCGTCGCCTTCACGGATGCGGACATTGTTAAAGCCCCACCGGATGTCGAGTTTCGTGAAGAACCGGGCTCCCTTCAATCGGTTAATGAGGTCGTTGATCAGAGGGAGTGGGTACCGGTTTTTCACGGTCATCGCATTGAGTGCTCGATAGTCCTGAACAAACCGAAGTGCCCCATCCTTCTTCTTGACAAAGAAGACTGGAGACGCCATCGGGGACTTGGACGGTCGAATCCTACCAGTAGCAAGGCCCTCCTCGATAAAAGCGTCCAGCTCACGCTGCTCGAGGGGTGAGATTGGGTAGACCTTGCAGTTGGCAGGCTTCGAGTCTGGGACAAGCTCAATGGCATGGTCCCAGCTCCGACGCTCGGGCAACGAGTCAAATGACTCCCGATTGAAGACATCCTCAAACTCACGCGCCCACTCGGGAATTGCTTCCGTACCGGGTGCGGAGTTTTTGGCATACGCCTCTGCAAGCCGTTGTGAAACGGTGCTGGTAGCGCGGATGTCCTCCGGCGGCGAGAATGTCGTGTAGAAGATGCGGTCACCATCCTCTACCGGATCATCCTCGTCGTCAGATTCATCGGAGTCGTCAAGAGACAACTCTGGCAGCTCGTCAGTGTCAAACTCCTCATCGTCATCCTCTCCAGACCGGTCATCAGTATCAACTGCACAAATAGTTGGAACTGGGCCGGCCCGAAGTTGCCGCAGGATGCGAGCAGCAGTTGCTGCGTGCCGACGTTCAGTCCGTGCCTCATCACGACAGGTTGTGCAGACGGATGGGCAACGACTCATCTTGACCTCCTGGGTGTCCCAGTTGATCTCCGGGTTGTGCTTCCGCAGCCAAGAGTACCCGAGAATGAGCTTTTGCTTGCCAAGACGGGTGACAGCAAGGACAACACGTTCGCTGTGGGACTTGTAGCGGAGGATAACATCAGCAACTTCCCGGATGCCGCCGGCTTCATTGGGAGTGCCATCAACATTGAACACGGGGATAGGCCGCGAGAGCTTGCGGACCGGGATCCGGTTTGCCGCGACATACTCTGTGTCAATGAACTCGCTAGTTGCCCCACAATCAACAAGCCCAGACACAGAGAGCTTCACCGCATCATCGGTGGACTCAATCTCCAAGGGGAGGAAGAGAGAGTTGGGGCTAGGGTCTGCAGCAATAGTGAAGTGCTTGGGCAGCTTGCGCTCCCACATTGGCTTGCGTTGCAGACGATCCCAAGGGAGGTCATCGGGGGCTGGTTTGGCACGAGCGGCCCGACCGGAAGTGGGAACCGGAGTTGCCGGAACACTGCACGTGGTATTGCACAGCATGACATCAGGGCTGGAAAGTTGAGCGGGGTCTGGGCTTAACTTCCTGGGTGTGAGGTCATCGTTTATTTTTAGATTTTGGGGGGCGTCTATCATTCCAAGTGGTGTAAGAGGTGTATTGTCAGACTCATTACGTAAGACATTGAAACGATTGGGGGACGCGACAGAGGGCGCACCGCTCACTCTGCGCGGGGGGGAAAATCCTCCTGGGCAACAGCAGCGGCATGCTCTGCAGCGGCATCGGCAGAGGCCAGGCGGGCGACAAGCTCATCGAGCATGTCGGTGCCAAGCTGCTGAATGACCTCGTCGAGCACATCGACAGTGCGGATGTCAACCGGGGTGGTGCAGTCGCGTGCAAAGTGGTTGGGGTCCCCGCATCGGAAGCACCCACGGCGGGGGGCGCTCCGAGCGCGTGTGCGATCCACGTCCATAGGGACTGGAGGTGGAAGAGGGGCTGGTACGGGCCTCTGCATCGACGGTGTGGGCAGCACCGGGATGATCCGGGCACGACTGGCAGGAGGTGGGAGACGAACAGTCGACCCAGAACCTGCAGCCTTGGCCCGGACGAGAGACTCGTACTGGCGGTACGCGCGCTGACGCCATGCGAGATAGTCGCGCAGGTCAGGAGGATCGCTGGAGCCGGTGATAACGAGATTAATCGCCGGGTCGAGTCCAGTCCGGTACTTGGTGACCTTCATGAGCGGGTCTTCAAAACCGGCGAGGTCAACGAGGTCCTCAAACTCGTCCGTGTAGCGGAAGACGTCGCGGGAGCCCATGAAGTATGACCGGGACTCGAGCTTCTGCAGAGCATGGTCCTGCTCGTTCTCCTGGACGAAGCGTTGCCGAAACTCGACAAGGAACAAGTCCCATGTCGAGAAGGGGAAGGGGCTCTTGGCAGCGTAGCGCTCGGCCCAGCGCTGCGCCGAGTCGGCAGCCATAAAGGACATGGCATACCTGACAACCTTCTCCTCTGAGGGCTCTCCAGCTTCGGTGAACGCCTCCGGGACGAGGCGAGCAAAGGTCCGGACTGCGTGCAGGAATGCCCGGCCTTTGGTGCGATCGCCGTCGAAGATGAACGGGGGGTTTGGTCGAAGGACCGTTTTTGTTCCAGGGGTGACGTTGTCAAAAAGCCGTGGACCCAAGTCCGGAGCTGAAGCAGCAAGGGACGGGGCAGGCGAGGCCGCGCGTGGTGAGGTGGAGTTTTCTAGTAGCGTAGCAAGGCGCTCAAGTCTGCTCTCGATGGCGGACATCCGAGCGTCAGCTTGTGCAGCGGCAGCATCGGCCATGTCGGCGTCGGGAGCAGGGACCGGGGAGGAGGGGGCAAGATCTGAAGTGGGAGAGGCGGGAGCGCTGACGAAGTCGTCCGAGCCTTCAAGTCCAAACTTCCCAATCTTGGCCGGTTAATCCCTTAGAGAGTTTCTTCTGCTGTAAGGGCAACCTCGAGGCCCGAGAATACTCAAGAGTCCTGACGAGGGGAATCCAAAGATCAATAAACGGTAGCTACTAATACAAGGTAACGCACCTGACGAGGGGAATCCAAAGAGAAGAAACTCTGAGGATCCACACGCCAGGCCGTGAGTATATATAGCTACTGTACAGAGACATGTGACCGGAGTGATCGGCAGAGATCCCGGGCTTGATCACAGGCGTGATGGTATCGGGACGGACCGGAGGGGCGTTGGAAGAGGGGTCCCCTGACAGAAAGCGCAGCATCTAATGAGAGTACATGCTGTGGGTATAATAGTCGCCGGGCGGGGCTAAACTATGTGATTCATCATCTTGCGACAGTATTGCGTGCTTGCTGCCAAGCCTCCCGGCCGACCCACACTCAAGTCTGTATGAGTCTAGAACTTCCCCGGGCACACCTAGGGAGCGTCCCCGGGAAAGTAACAAGCACCGCAAAAACTGTCCTTCATATTTATCCGTCAACCAATACTTCTAAAAGCCAGCGGGAGCTCCTTCAATTGAGCCCTGTGGCCGGGAAATGTCTGAGTACATCAGCGGCTGATATTCCCCGGGAGCAGCAGTTGCCGGCGGGCAACTTTCGCTCAATCAGAATATTGTTCTTCCGGCTGCATGAGTTCCCGGAGCTCAGTTCGCCCGGTGGGAGGTCTCTTCATTCACGTCTTTACTTCTTTGTGTCCCGGCGGGGGAATATACAACTCAGCGGGGAGCATATCTATCGGGCGGGAACCTTCTAATTCACACCCCGCATCATTGCGGGCAAACCCAAATAACACTTCGCATGTCAGATCAGTTTGCCCGGATGGGTTCGTAAATTAGCCCGCCCACTCAGCCGGACACTTCTGTGGTCCCAGCAGTCAGTTTTACTGCCCGCCAGCTTCTAAGTTCTTATCGTGATTCAAATTCCCCGGCCGAAATATTTCCCGGGGCCAGATTTGCCCGGTGGGTTTGATGGTGGTTGACTATGATGTTCTGTCGACTTCAGCAAGACTCCGCCTGGCTGGCGGTCAGCGCTAGGACCATGTATTTCCTCTTGTTAACCTCCGGCGCACAAGGACTCAGCTCTCAACTGACTCCCGGAGCCCAACGGTAAGGTTCGTCGTGTCACATTCTCCGTGTCTATGAGCTGAAGTGTTTGAAGGCATGACAGGGCAATTGACTGGCAGGTGTAGTGACACTTGGTGAGTCCGAGCACTTGACAGATATTTTGTGTTCCTCCACCCAACTTGGCGGCCCATTACACTGAACAAACTTTGAAGGCATGGTGTGACAAAGTCACGCCATTTTTTTAGTATGTGGCACCATTTTATACAACAAATATTTCAAATTTATTGCGAGTATCTGGGGTGGATAGATCCTTAACATCTCTGAAATGTTTCCAGCAGGTATGATGAAGGTCTTATATGCTTATATAAAAGCTGCTTCACAAACATTTCAGATATCCTGTGAGGTAACATTTTGAATGCTTTCTTGATCCTTGCTCAATATGCCTTCTTTATTTTGCCGCAAAACTTGGAAGAAAAATGGGAAAAGATACGTGAAACATATTCAACACAAATTCAAAATAACTTCCATCTTTCCTCCGGCCGGATATGTTGAAGACATTTTGAACATCTTTCCGATATCTTTTAGATGCATCTCATATATTTTGCAACTCAACATCCTCAAGTTTTTGAAAAGAGGTTTTGAATATCTTTCAAATCTGTTTCTTGAGTTCCTCGGAGACGTACCTTAAACAGACGTTGAAGATATGGTGAAGGATATCCAAGACACACATAGTTGATCTTTTGAATCCCTTCTGTGGTTTTTCGGCACAGGTATCCAGAACATATTTTATGTGATTTCACTATATTATCTCGCCAAAAACACATTATGTTTCGCTAAAGCTATTCTACATGCATGTGGGAACTACATGAGACACACTTTGAGTGACTTCAGCCTATTCAACCCACTGTCATCCTGAAAGCTCTTTAAATTTCCTTCTCTGTTTCAATGCTCAGATAGATGAAAGTCATTGTAAATGTTTTTCCTCTATCTTAGGGATGTTTGGCCATCAGTTATCAGGTTATCCTCCTTGTGGTAGAATCCTTAAGTAGTACATAGTTGCTTTAACTTTTTCTTAGCAAAAAAAAAATCAAAAAAAAAATTGAAGCTTCGATTGGCCAGATCTGCTCTCCGATCTTATCTCTTATCTAATCACCGCATGTATAAATAAAAAGTGGTAGGGCAATGGTAGCGAGAAAGAAAATGTAGGTTCAGTTTCGACAGCCCTTGAAAAGCAGGGGAAGATGTCTGTGTGCATGGACGACTCGTTGAGAGGGCGCTCGCGTCCACATTGGAAATCGGGTTAGCAGGACGTGATGAGGCGCGCACGGATTGCAGGCGCCGCCCGCATTGCGCCGGTCATCTCTCCGGTTACGCAGGTGCTTTCCAATCTCCTCAGCTTCTTTAACTGTCCGTTAGGTGTCTTCTGTGAACAACATGTACCTACCCGTCATCGATCCTGGCACTCTGGACAATGAATGGGTCAGAATGTCTTGATGCAAGCGATCGTCTTGGGGTCGAGCTTCGACGCAGCGAACGCCGGGATGCACGCTGGTTTCGCGCGCGGCAGCGCGGCAGGAAGATGAACGCGCAGCCGAGCGCCATGAGGAGGATCTCCCACCATACCAGCGATCGGTGGCATGCAGATTACATTGTCCTCGAGCGACGAAAAAAGTCCCTGTTGGGCAGGGGTCGATACATTGGCCGGCTGATAGGACTGTGCCTTTAAAACAACCAGTACACTTCAGTTGGTGGACTGTGGGCTCCACAAGCTGGTAGGTCGTTATTTGAGAATGAGGTCAGAGAACGGGAAAGAAAACGCACTGTCGCATTTGCCCTTGTTATTGTCCGCAATCAAACTCGACCCCTCGCAGACCTCGGTGCTGCTCGCCGACCTCGGTGCTGCTCTCCGACACAAGCTACCGTTATTCGTTAAAGAATGTCGCGTGGCGCAAAGCGTGCAGTCGTTGAACGCCCGCCGGAACACGTAGTGCACGAAGCGGAGCAAGCGATGCAGTTCGCCCCATCGCTGAGGGTGCTGGGGACACGCGACGCCCGCAGTGGTGGTGGGCACGGACTTGCATTTCGTCGCGTCGTTCTGGTCTGGCATGAAGTGCGTACTTTGTACATGTGTACATGTAGCGCAATAACTTCCCATGGCCAATAACCTGCGCCAGCCTGCGCCGCAGCCTACGACCTTTTGATCTTCTATCTGCTCCAAACCAACTTTGACAGAATGGAACCGGCTCCTCGAGAATTATGCTCCAATTGCCGGCGCGAAGCTGCCGATGAGGCCCGTGCTCTGGCGCCGTTTGTGTCTTCGCTGGACCAGGCAACTGTTGAAGACCTGCAAACCAGGCTACCCACCTTTACCTGGGAGCTCGATGAGAGCACCAACACTCCGCATTGTAGAGGCGAGGGTTGCCTCGAAACGGAGCAATTGGAGGGTGACGACGATGCTTCCCGTTGTTATGCATCCAAGCCTTACCAGCGCCATCTGGGAGCCGCTATGGCCGGATTCCACACCATTGGGCCATATCTGGCTCTCAAGTATCAGCTTGCTCAGCAACCCACGTACCATGTACCTGTACCCCACCTTGTACTGGAGGACTCCGAGGATGAGGACGAGGGCGTGGTTCGCCGTCCCGCCTGCCCGACGTCGGGTGCCAGGCGTCCCGTACACTCCCTCCGGACCAACGACGAGGCTCCTGATCCGAGCCTGATAGAGCATATGCAATGCTTGCGTCAGCAGCAGTCTGCCCGGGGCCGTCTGGTGATAAGCCAATTCCTGCATTCAGATGATGCGGCACGCAACAGAAATCGAGGTGTCGAAATCGCACTGCAAGCCAACATCCAGCGTGCAACGCTTGAGTCTGCTGAACTGGATGATTGCATAGCTGCGCTCCAGCGAACACGGGATATTGGACGAGATGAGCTTCGAGAGATGCAGCAGACCCTTGATGCCCGCCACAGTCAGCTTCCGCACAAGCCTGCGTATGCCAGGAAGCCCCATGTGTGTGATGTAGCTCATCACTTCTTTCTGCAAAGAACTGACCTCCCACTAGGGTGATGGCGCCGGTCCTTCAGTCTCCTCGTTTCCCCTCGGCCTGGCCCCTGTAAATGTGGAACCTTTCGATGACCTGTCATATGCTGGCCTGACCAGGCTTTCCCCAGCTCAGCTTGAAACGCTCCGAAAGAGATTGAAAAATATGAAAATGCCGACCTGCGATCAATCTCCGGAAGTGTTTGCTCGCTGGATGCAGGTTGGCCGAGTTGACCGTATAAAGGGCATTCCCACATGTGGACCGGATTGGGTCGTAGATTTGCGTGATGTTCGTGGGCACAACTGCATCATGCCCCGTGTCCCTGTGAAGACTCGGTTTCGCGAGGATATACACCACCGCACAACCTGTCTCCTTGCTGTCCTGAGGGTCCTGACAAGACCCCGGGCATACTCAAAACGACTTGGACAGTTGGGTATCTCTGTGGCTCAGAAAATCCGGTTTTCTTGCGCCTTTGAGAAGAGGCAAGAACCTACAGACGATGATGTCGTACAGATATTGGCAAACCAGGGCTTGACCCAGGAAGCAGCGGATGATGCTTGGCAGTTTGCTGTGAAGCTGTTGCAGACTCTTTCCAAGATGTTGGATCCCGACAGGCACAGGGAGGCCACTACCTTGTTGGAGCTAGCGAAAAAGGATGCTGAACTTGAAGGGTCCCCTCCAGGATTGTACGCTCCGGAACTTGATCAGCTCCGGCAATTTCGAGGTTTAGGAGGCTGATGGTATGGAAGGGAAATGAGAGAACACGCATCCAGTCGGAATGGATAAACGGACACTATCGGTCCTTTTCGGGAATATGGCACGTATATACAAATCATGTATTTTTTCCACTTCGGAAGACAACTAGGTACACAGAGATGTAGAGGAATTTATTTAGATAAGCAACTGACGCAAGCTTAAGTGAAGTGGTCATGAAGGCTGGGAGGTTCACCATCCCTGGCCAGGGTATCTTGTGCACTCTGCAGCAGCTCCCTCATCATTTTAGGATCGAAAGTGCCGGCAGGCCTCGAAATTTCATCTTCCGTGTATTTTTTGCAAAACTGCCAGGAATCATCGGCGACAGCAAGGGTGAGACCACTGCGGGCCAACTGCTCAGCAACTGACAAGGGTGGTAGCAGTTCTGGTTTTGAACCAAAACAGACTGCTGACAGTGGCACAGAAGCAATTGGGATATTGTGTGTCTTGATGAGCTGCGCATATCGACCTGGAATGATCAAGATACGAAGAACCGCTATGAAAGACTGCATGCGCTCCTCCCGCAACTTTTTGCTTCGTTGATGCGCGCCTCGGGGGGGAACCATGGTCATCATTGCCTGGTGCCCCCGCGCGTCTCGCAGGTCAACATCCCAGTCGGGGGGGGACGCAGGAACTCCTTTGACATGCTTGGACTTGGACGACTGTATCCATGTTGCAAGTTCCTCTGGAGAGGCTGTTGCAGTCGGCCTCTTTTGGCCAACGGACCTCTTCTGCGACTTGTCGTTCGTCCCAGCCTCACGGACGGAGAGTTTGGAGGCATGGGCCACCATCTCAATTACTGTCTGCTGGAGGTCTATGGGTCGGTCTCGGTGGGGAAGAGGGGAATCCGTAGGAGCGGGCAGAAGCCGTCTTTTGTGCGGATATTCGGGATCCGACAACAGGAGCTCCGCAGACAATTCTTCGTGAAGTTTTTTGTCCTGGTGAATTTCCTGCTCCAACGCCAATATCACGGCACGTTTTCCCTCTTTTTCGCTATGTACCTCCTGAAACTTCATTGCGAGAACTGCGAGGCTTCGTTGAGAGCGCCCCAGGACAGCGGGATCTGTGAGAAACTGTTGACCTGTTTCCTCTCGTCCCCTGGAGCTTTGAAGCATAAAGAGAGTGTGCATGTCGCGCTTCAGGCCTCGGTTTGGGGTTTCGTTGTCCTCGCCATCGTCATCCTCGTCGTCTGGGTCGCTGAGGGTCGTGGCACTTCCAAGTAGCGGGGGTTCCCATCCATTACCCTGCTGAACTTGATTCGCCACTTCATCCTCTTCCTGGTCATCTTTGTACTCCTCCTCTGGCATCGTAGATCTGCACCAGTCAGGATCATCCCGTATTCCGTTGTAAGCCAGACTCAGATGTCGAATGTATGCTTTGCAAATGGAACAGTTGACATTGCAGTAAGGGACGTTGTACACGTCATGCAGACGCCAAGGGCATGGGCTTTCCGCAATTTTTTCGGCGGTGTGTCGCTCATAGGAGATTTCCATGGCGGATGGTTTGTATGAAGTATTGGTTGCGCGCATAACAGGCAGGCATCCAGGGCATCGTTCCAAGGCCCTACCCCTGTTCCTGTCTGTGGATTGCATGTCGATATATATATAATGGACAGTTGGAGCTTGTCCCAGTAAGATCCGAGTCTAGACGGTGAGACTAAGGAGTCCTGTATCCCAAACTCTCGATCTATCAGCACATTCAAAATTAGCTGATCACAATGGCAAGGACCCAGGCGTACGCGTGTGTGGGGGGTGAGTGGCGACAGACAGACTGACATTAGACGACTAGCATTTGGAACAGATTTACCATTGTTGAATTTGTACGGCATGACGTTACTATGATGCGTCGCACATAGTGATGGCGCGAGCTGAGGTCGATCGAGGCCCAAGGTAAAGAAATTTCAAATTTGACGAGGCTCGAAGCCCCACCCAGTTCACCTCGAGCTGGCTTGATAAGGTACATATATAGTATTTGAATGGTATTAGATAGTAGAACTAGTCAATTGGAAAGAATAGTCTTCAAACGGAGAAACTACGTAGTAAACGGTATGAAGACCCTCACGCATTACTATCCCCCCAGCCCTTCCACGACTCTCAAGAGATCCACTAGCTCCGAAATCCTCCCCGTCGCCAGCGATTCCTCCAGAACCGTGGGATCAACATCTATCACGGGCAGTTCCTCCTCCGTGGCGACCAAATCATCGACAAAACTGATCCTGCCCTTCCGATAGATGAACTTAAGGATCTGCATGCAGCATCTCCATGACGGCTGACGAGAGATTCCCGCGGCGCAAGGTGTCTGTTTCCTTGGTCGAGGAAAAAAACCCGCTCGCATGGCACCGCGGATGCCTGTACCGGCAAAACATCGAGAACGATCCGGTACAGCGTGACGAACACATGTTCCCGGTGCTGAGAGAATTCAAAAGAGGTTAGATAAACTGCTCTGTGCGTGCGCAAGATCACATACGTTCCAATATTGCACAAGATCAAACCTCTCAAAAGCATGGCCATTTACAGGTGCATGGCCAACCTAGAATGATAATTTAAGACTCAGTGAGAACAAAATAATCATGCCCACATACGAGAGAGCATCGGAATCATGAGTGAAGTCATAAGACTGCGGCAAGGGGCGCAGATCATACCTCCTCAGCGAATCCCTCTCCATCCATTCCGGATCATACGCGTTGACAGGAAGGCCTCTGACGAACTTCGGGCTGTCGCTTTTCCTGTTCGTTGGTAGGCGAATCCTGGGGAATGCTCCGCGAGGATTATGCGCTTCACCCCTTCTCCTTCGCACATTGTGAATGGAATCGAATGTCCGCAACCACGGTTTGACCTCGTCCGCCCTCCACTGAGGAGAACGAATTCGATACCGGATATGGCCATCGTTTTCATCGGCCTCGGACTCGTCGCTCGACATGCCATCAATGCCGAAGTACTCGATCATCGCTATATGCCTTTGCAACGGCTCGAAGGTATACGCGATATAACGGCGGCGGTAGAAAAGCTGGACCCATAATCAAGACTCATGCATGGATATCAAGAAAGACAGGGACGAGACCTCGTATTTTCTGCTTTGCTGCCGATCCAAGGCAGCATGGCGCAAACGCTCTGCTTGAGACTTGGCACAATCCTTATACCGCCTCATGATTGTTTCTAGATGTGTGGTGAATGCCTTGCGGATAGCGTCAAACATTTCAACAGTGTTTTGAAAAGCGTTTCGTGCAATGATAAAGTCTGCAAATACTCGCGCAGCAGATTTGTTCCACGGAGAGTGAGGGGTACCCAAGATATCGAACCGAAAGTAATCTTCCGAGGTAGCCTCTGCATGTGGACCAGGCCGAGAAAGTGACCCTTCGTATTCATCGCGTTCATCTCGCGTAACGGAGACATGAATCTGGGCTGGTTTGCTGACTAATTCTCGTAGCTGCTTCCGCACCAGTCGCTAGGAGCTTAGTTAGGATGTGATTACACTGTTTGACATTCCTCACTGCGAGTTGCAATACAATGGCGTCTTGACGCTTTGGTTCCCCAGTCCTTTTTCGCGGCAAAGTCGGAAAATGAGATCCACGACGAAGGAGTAGCGGGGGGTCTTCAAGGACAGGAGGTGGTGTCCTCCGCCTTTGTTCCAGCTGTGCCCGGATTGTCCCAAGCATACGTCGCAGGTCCTCGTAATGAGCATTGCATGTGTTGTGAGCTCCTGCGTTGGGTGGCGGTAGAGGCTAATCATAATGTCAATGAGGAATCAGTTAGGGCTCCGATGAGTCGTACATAATTTGGTGGCGCTGCAGCGGTCGCCTCGTCGACTGCCATGGGTGCAGGGGGTGGGGGCTGGTTATGATGACAATGAGAAATCAGTTGATGGCTCTGATGTGTCGTACATTGTCTGGCGCTACGAAGGCCGCTTGGTCGGTCTCCCTGGCCCATTGTGTTATGTTTGGCGCTACGTTTTGGCTCTTGTCCCATTGGTCTTCCCAATGCCCAACACGTTCGTCCGCGCGAGGACCATATTGTCCCGACGATGCAAAGTTATCCACCCATGGTTCAGGACTCCGATTTGCATGGCCACTAGGTCCGGCAACTGGCCCAGATGTCCGAGAACCCGGCCGGCGGTACTGATCGCGCCGTTGAACACCAATGGAGGGAGGAGACTCAAAGCTAGATGCCACCGATGAAGTCTGCTCCTGCTCAGACACATTCATCACGGAAGTGGCAAAACCTTCACCTTTTCGGTGTATACAGTTCGCGGTCTGTACATTCGACCTTTTCCTTTGTCTTGCGAATTCCACAGGGGACCGGGATGAGAACTAGATCGAGAGTGACTCCGAGAAGTTCTGGATCGACCATCTATAGCCAGTGAGTCGGTGCTATGCAGTACTAGCCGCAAAGACCTCCCACCAGAATACGCGTTTCTGATCTCTGCAGCAGCTACATGTAGATTCTCGAGGCTGTCTGCTATGAGATTGTCAGAGATGGGAAGCAAGTGTCGCAACGAAATTGACGAACCCAGAAGGTAGGACGGGTCCATCTCACGTCTGTGGGAGTGAGACTCTCAGTGGCAGGTGCATCGATCATGATGGGATTCACGTGCGGTGTGGACGAACGTCGTGGCGGTGCTGTAGGAGGGGAAAATATTCTTGAGATTCTCCAAACTGTTAGGTATCCCTTGTACGCACTCAGCTGTTCCCCCAGATTGGGTGTCAAATGCTATAGAGAGATGTGGGCAGAGGGGTGAGCTATGAGGTCCACTCAATATTGGCAAGATACTTCTTTGGGTTGTGAATGATGGAGAAATCATATTTCATTCCGCTACAGAAGGCAGATTTGTAGTCGAAACCTCCGCAACGTTGGCGCTGCGTTGCTTATATTACTCATGCTGCTCACGATCACGATCAATTGTAAATGGCTTGGACCAAAGATCTTGAGGCGCCTATACCAGACAGACATTGCATCGAGTCACATAGCATGGAAGAGTGCGCATACAGTCATGCCGACTATTGGCGGCAGACTCCGTCTGTACCATCGAGAGGAGAGCGGAAGATAATGGCCCGGGTATGTTGTGGTGTGTATGGGCAGTGCTGTGGCGAAGGCAAAGGCAAAGGCCTGGGAGCGCTCAGAACTGAGACAGGATTTATCGAGCGGCAGGCCAAGATGTGCTGTTTTGCAAGGGCGCCGACAAGTAACGGCCTGCGAGGAAGTTAGGGCACTGTCGACAGTGAACAGTATTTAAAGCGCAACAAAAGCGCACCTGACATGGCTGAGCTCGTTCCCCTCCCTTGTCACTCTCCTCTTCAGTGTCGCGCATCTTCCTTTTCATAACTGCTCGCGGAAGTGTGGAAGCACTACGAGCCCGGAAACAGCCTGGTCGATTGCGAGGAGGGTGTTCTCAAAAACGTTCAATTCTGGGTCAATTTGCCTTGAAAGCATTCTAATCACCGCCGTTTTCATAGGCGGTTCGAACGGTACCAGATACATGACCGGCGGGCAGGGATTAATTGTGTTTCAGTCGACGGGTGTGCGTAATCACACTTCGTAATGTGGCTGTGCTCGGGAAAAGCCGCTGTGTGGCTTCGAGCACCCCGCGCCTCAGCGGACCCCTAGTATAATATATGCTTATAACTGCTGGGGCGACAACAAAAGATCAGGCGACACTGGCCAGTAATGTGCAGTCATTTTTCACCAGCAGACCAAATTCTGAGTTGCAGCCATCACATACAATTACATGTCCCACCATAGCGTCTACATTACGGTCAGCGGAATGGGCGCGTTCATGTGCATGTTTTGGAGATACGCAGCCATGAATCTGGAAGCTCCGCTTGAGAGATGATAACAACACAAAGCAGCAGACTCACTTATTCATGGCAACTTTGGCGAGCCAAGGGCTAACTTTGCGAAGGTAAGGGGTTACACGTCCTAGCGCCACGACTACCAGCTCTCCGCGCCAGTCGAAACCAGGCGCTGCGGCTTTCAAAGCCTCATTGACTGGGTTGGCTGGGTCATAGTAAGCCATCACCAGAAACCGGTGCTCGTCGACCTTCACGATGGCGTCGTGGATGGTGGCGTTGGAAGCCGCAAAGTGCGACTCTACTTTGAGGTATGGGAGCCTCTGGACCTGGGACTCGGTCGGAGTCAGGCCGGTGTTGGGCCCCAGGCTCACTGAGGGTGTGGTGACAGTGCGTGTGCGAATTGAGATGGCTTGCGCCTTGTATCGCGAGTAGAGATACCCTCTAGCAGGGGCACGGCTAGGCTGGCAGTTGAAATATCAAATAGAGGCAATCTAATCATGAATTGCGGCCAACTTACGATGCAAGGTCCAGTGGGATTCCTCCGTAAAGTGGGCATTCTGGGGAAGGTTTGAATTCGAAGAGACTAACCACGAGGCAGCATTCAATTCCTTTATAGTCGGGACGCATCAACATGAGGCCCATAAGTCAAGTCCAAGCGATTTGCACTCCTGGTCCGTGGGTCAGCACCACAAATCGGGGTCGATGATGTGCTGGGTCGTAGATGATCCTGGGCTCTGCTGAATTCCTGGATAATTTTTTGGGAGCGTTACTCATAGCATTTGATTATCCAAGCGTCTGTATAGCGTTTGTCCCCAGTTCACGTGATGCGCGTTTGAAAAACTCTACCCAGGGCCAGAATTCGCGATCGATGGTAAAGGTTCAATTGCAAGCGTCAGAATCAGATCAGATTGAAATCTAGACTGCAGCGGCCTGTAGCTGGCTATGGAAGGATGAGTGTAAGGTGTACACCCCCTAGGGCTTGCAATTGGATGCCGGAGATTTCATCCAAACGGTAATTTATAATTACAGCCATGGACAGTCTCATTCGTCTTTCTAGATCTTTTGGTACAGACCACTTTCCCCAGTCACAAAACAAGAGGCTGGCTGAAGTCTTCGTTCTGTCGGTGCGCCAGCTAGCAGCATCCAATGAGCCGAGGCAAAGACGGCGTGCTTGATCATGATCGAACACACAAGGACGCCAGAGGGAGATGAGGAATTGATGAGAGGGCCGTAGTAATACAGCCGCGATACGCGTACGACAGCACGCCATTGGCCATGACGCCTGGCACCCGAGCGCTATGAAGGAGGAAAAAGAGCGGCGATGTTGCGCGGCGCTGCGCAACCAAGGTGCTGACTAATGGTTCCGAGTGGGAACCGACACTGCCACACAGCACACGCGTCGTCAGAAAATGAATTGTGAGCGCATGCGAGGACGGATAATTCTAATCAGCACCCCCCGGTGCTGATGTACGGGGAGTTGCTGCTACTTATTCAGCAACCCGCAAATGTGGAAGCTAAAGATAAGATTGTCCAAACAGTCGCCGGGTTGCAGTGAGAAAGAAATGCCGAGAACGTTGCCGGGCTTGCCGAGCGATCGCTGTTTGCGGCAGAACACTACATTCCATGGCCAGAATATATGTACACAGAGTTGGGTTTTTATGTTACCAATGGATACACTGTATATATTTCCAAAATTCAATTGCATTGTGCGGCTCTTATGTGTCCACCAGGCGCCAGGCGCACCTCCAATCTGGCGCCATCAGTTGCGATCACATTCCCCATGCTCAGGCGAGACTGCGATATTTCTTCCATACAGTCTCCGATATTTCTTCCATATAAGTCATCCGGGCACCTGCTTGAGTATGAAGATGCGCCCAGGGTCTCAAAATTGAGTCCACCTGCAATTACTGTAGACCTGGTGAGTCGGAGGCATTCTAAATGACCAGATCTAGCTGAACCTCGGCAGGTTCATCGAACGGCTACCTAGCCGGCGCGATCGCTTCGGGGGGTTGCTGGATAGGTTTTTTCTATCCAGCAACCCCCGTACATCCGCACAGGGGGTTGCTGATTAGAATTATCCTGCGAGGACACCAGTATTTATCGTCAATGACAATTTAGTGATGTTCAGGGCCCGGCTTGGCCTGAAAGCCGCGGCTTGGACTCGGCTTCAGCGGGCTTGGGCTTGGGATTTCTGAAGCCCGAGCCCGAGCCCGGGACCAGGGCTTGAAGCCCCGGGCTTGGAATATATTGCCATCAATACATACCTATGCGCACCTGGGGTTCTTCAAAATGTTCTGTGCATGCTCTGCAGTAATACTGGTAAGCTTCGTCTTCAGAAATAAGCCGGAAAGTAACTTTCAAATAGGATTTTTCCGCCGGGCTTGGCCATGGGCTTCCATTTCTCAAGCCCAAGCCCTGCGCATGTAGTTCAGCTTTTGAGTGAGCCAAACCCCGGTTCTGAAGTGGAACATGTACAAGAGCAGGTTTAAGTGCTGATGTCTGGTGATCGCGGATTATCCGAAGCGTAATGAGGCGGTATGGAATTTCAAAAGTCACAATGTTCTGCCATGTGTAATCATCTCCCACAACCATTGGAGCTCAGCGGTTGCCATTCCGTACGGAGAAAGTAGCTTGACAAAGTCCTCTGAACTCTGAGAGCCCTCCCATGTTTCATGAATTT
Source organism: Mycena vitilis (assembly GCA_029203975.1). NCBI lineage: Eukaryota > Fungi > Basidiomycota > Agaricomycetes > Agaricales > Mycenaceae > Mycena > Mycena vitilis. The sequence goes on from JARGYF010000168.1 coordinate 146,448, forward strand.
TCTGGATGGTTGAGTCAGTGTACCCATGGGCATGCAGATATCTGTTGGCCTGTTCTCCCATGTCATACTGGGAATATACGAAAGAACCACTTGTGGAACCGTAGATTGTGTCGATTATACCCGACAAGTCCCGTATGTGAGAAAAAATAGGCCGCTTCATTGTCGGTTTATCGCGGACCTGGCTGTGGACTTTGTCCGGTGCAGAGTGAAACGGTGACTCTATCGAAACGGTGGAAGTTCGTGAACCTCAGCATGGTTTGAGTAGACCCTGGGCTCACTTTGGGAATCTAAGCCTAGCTGTTTCATTTTGTTGGAGTCGCCCCTGAGAACCATTGAGATCAGGGCATCCTTGACACTTTCGAATACGTCAAATTTTGGAGAGGTATGATCCTGATCCAAGACGTCGCTGATGCTACAAAGATTGTCGGAATTGTCCTGCGGCGGAATAGGTTCAACACACCTTCCAACATATACCCCCCTCTCTGTTCCTAAGTACACGGCGTAAAACGGTCCACGCACTGCAAAGAGCTCTGCGATCCGGTCTGACTCGGCTATGGCTTGTGCGAAAATTTCTGGCTGAATTTCCGCGGATCCACATTTCAGGCGCTTGAACTCAGCGTCTAACCTGCAAGCTGCATTGGCTTCCGCTCGGCTCGTGCACTTGATCACAATAGGCAAGATCGGACTGGATGAGCTGCCGGTCAAAAAAGGCCTGCATTTATCGATTATTAGAATATACCACTGGCCACGGCTGTTAGAACTTAACCAGAAACGTACGTCGCGGAGTATACCCCAGACTTCTCGCCTCCGATGACAGCAAAAACCTTTTCAGTGGCGTTAAGCCGTTTACCTGACATGTACAGAATCAAGGTGATCATGAATTGCTCGTCAGATGGCAGCTCCTTGGCAGCTCCAACTTCCACGGTAAGCATTCGGTAAAAGTGCTCGCATTCGATCACTGTTTTCTTGTTATCATTCCTAAATTTTGGCGAGGGTCGAGTATAGCGTGGACCTGTGGTACCAGTTATTCTTTCTGTACATGTCATGATCATTCTCCGCGCTATGAACGGCATGGACGAATTGATCGGCAATCAGCTGACTCAATCAGTGGGACACATCCGGATCCGCGGGCGGTACCGGTATCCAAATCTCAGCTTTCACTCCTGTTCCGCAACCATCGCTGGTAACTCTTGAAGTTACTCTTCCCATATAGTGCTGCAACCCAACTTGCCAGAAAGAAGATGTCCGCGTCTTTCGCACCGACCGCCAGCACCCTGCGGACACAACCCGAGACTTTACTGCGTAACCGCAATCCGCACGGTATTCGAATTCTTTCTGTATTGCCCTAGCGCTGTCCTTTGACTGAATGGAACATAGCTGCACTTGGGATCCGTGACAGTCAACTTGCCGCAGTGATTGAAGATGGGTCTTACTTCATCACCTCCCCCAATGCAGAGTGCATATTGGTGCCTGCTCTAGGACCAAATCGCCTCCTGCATCTTCGACAGGACGGATTATGGGGCGATGATGACCCTATACAATGGCCTCAAATATTTGTCCCCGACTATTGCCATTATAGCAGCATCCCAGCTCCCCCCCAGAGTGTTGAAGCACGGCAAACGAACGAGAACATCCTCGCGTTGTGGTACAATCCAACAAGAGAGCAATTCATTTGCCCAGAATCTGGGCAATCCATTCTTCGTGGCTGTGGAAAACTGCCCTTTTCCGTTCTCGAGCGGCTGCGCGGGGTGCTTGAGCGCGTTCAGACCCAATTCCAGTCTTTTACCTCATGCCTCAAGATCCCTCCCTTGCTCCCTCACCTAATGCAAACTGCAATATGTGCACTATCACGTCTCGAGGTGTTGCCAACTGGCTACATGGAGTTGCTTTTGACTGTCAGAGCCTTTCAGCGCAGCTTACTGGAGGCGATCACGGTCATGGACTACATGAAAGTCTATCAGCCCAGAATGGCGGGTCTGACTAGATCTACTGGGGTGGATTTCAGAATGGGGACTTTCACAGCTGATCTGCGCACCGTAGAGGATCATGTTGCTGCAGGCCTTAAAGTGTGGTTTATCCAGCCATCCTCCGCCTTCCGGTTCCAAAATATACTCGAAATCGCCCCGTTGGTTGCGCCAAAACATGTCATTCAAATGGCTTTGGTCAACCCTGACTCCCCACCGACTTTCATTGGGAGTCATTCCAAAAAGTTCGAGTGCATCCATCACATCACCCGCAAAATCAGCTATACACCCGATCCATTCAATGATACTCCTGTGGACAGTGCTGCGGGACCTACTCGCCACCAAAGCCAGTCTTGCTTCCTTCCCAGCCCTTGTAGGTGCATTTGGGACACAGCCCCCACCGGTCTCTTATCCATTTACAGACTCGAAAGAGCCTACCAACCCTCGCAATCTTGTCCATCATTCGAATAAATCTGCAGCTGGCAGAAACAAGTTCCTCCCCATCGACAGCCCCTACATGCCCGACTATATTCCCGGCTGGAAAAAGGCTCTCGCCTCCGTCAACGCCTTCCGGCCCACGCGGCCTAGGTCTTTGGCTGACGCGAAATACCTGTTTCCCGACATAGCGTTGTTCTGCACTGCAGT